>CANXYC013179002.1:0-45766 GCA_948193065.1 Aleurites moluccanus
TATATATATATATATATATATATATATATATCAAAACCAATAATGGGTATTGAAGTTTTTGAACTCCACTTAGAGTCTAATTAACCCAAAAAAAAAAAAAATAGTAATAACTAATAATAATAATCCATAAGATGTATAGGAAATTAAGAGAGAAACTTATCTTATGTTATGATCAAATGAATTTCGTTGTATTTGACAATTTTGATTTTCTTTCTTCTGTATATTATCAGTTAAGTAAAATTGCATTGAGTTTTGCGCAGTTTTCCCACTTATTGTCCTATTTGATTTACTAATCGAGATGAGTATGGATTCTATTTTTGAAGAAGGATTGGCTTTAGCGCTCATCTTCACTTCACATCACCAAACTTAGCAAAGTACTGGATTGTTCTTCACATAATTACTCAGTTCCCCTTTAATGGACGCCTCCAAGATCCCCTTCAACCTATTCCCATCACCATCGGATCCAGAGATTAGATAGGCAAAGCGAGGAGGAGGAAGAGAGAGAGTAAGATAGAGATTGGTTGAAGCTATGGCTTGACAAATATGGAAATGATTAAAAGTAGAGAAAGAACGGTAGAGAGAAATTATAGACTCGATAATAATGACAGAACTGCATGATAACGTGGTAAAAAATCCATGTGGCTGCACATATAATGTAGTTGACAATTGCATTATTTACTGATGTGAATTATTTTGATGACATGGTGCCTAATGTTTACTTGTGACAAATTTGTATTGATGTGGCGAATGATGTGGCACACTATGTTAAGGGAAACCTATAATGATGACAGCGTAGTAGAAGATGATTAGCTAAATATACACGTGTGTTATCATATTATATGCCGCATGAATCTATTTTGCTAACATGGCTCATAGTTGACTCCAAGTCAATGACGTAGCCATAATAACATGTTTCAACATTTTATCCACGTAGCAAAATTGATCACGTGTAATAAAGTGATGTACTATCAAGAGTTAATGATGATATGACAGAAGATTTAAATAT
The DNA here is from genome assembly GCA_948193065.1 of Aleurites moluccanus. Classification (NCBI taxonomy): domain Eukaryota; kingdom Viridiplantae; phylum Streptophyta; class Magnoliopsida; order Malpighiales; family Euphorbiaceae; genus Aleurites; species Aleurites moluccanus. The sequence continues at coordinate 1,007 of CANXYC013179002.1, forward strand.
ATATAAAAATTTTATATTATATAACACCGCTATGAACGTTGATGCCATCTTAGACTATTGATGATGTGTCATATTTCATCCACGTGGCTGTAGTTAATGATGTCATATTTCTCCACCTGACATACAATTTGATAACACTTATATAATGATGATGTTGTGGCAAAATATGCCACATGGATCCATTTTGTCCACATGATTAACAGTTGGCTATATATCGTAGACATGAACATGATGACATGTCTTAACTTTCATCCACATGATAATAATGATGACGTGTAATCAGATGACGTGTCGTCTTAATAATGTGACTGTACTTATAAACACATAAAAATTGCCACGATCCATTTGATCACATGGACACCAACTTGCGACTATTGATGATTTGATGATGTGCTCTTACACCAAGTGGACAACACCTAGCTACCTCTGCTGATGTGGCTTCTTACTCCACATGGCAGACATTATGTCATGCGGTATTTATATCAACACGGCTGACAATTGGCTTTGCGGTTATGATTACGTGGTTTTCAATTAGTACAATTTTTTTATGATGCAACACGTACATACATGTTGATAAAAGGACAAGTCTTGGCGTACTTGTATTTTCAAACCGCTGCGCAGAATAAACGACGTTAGTTTAATTCTTGCAAGCTTACAGTCACAGATGTCTGGATGATAATTCAAATTCGAATTAGAGGGTAACAAAAAAGCGAGAAATAAAAGAAAGGTCTAAATTTTCAATTTGACACCAAGACAGGTATACGACAACGAATTCAGAGCAACTATTTTATCAAATACTATGTTTATTGATTTGAGTTCCGATTGCGCTTACTGCTCTTGTATGTATACAATAGTTTATCTATAATTTTACCTTCATCTCTTTAAATCCGTAGAAATCTGCAGATCCGTAGAAATATGGTCACTGGAAATGTACCTAGTTTAGTTGTTGGATAGGAGAGATGGCAACAATCCTCTATCTACCTCTGGATCGTATTAATGGTCTGACATTAATAGTAGCCTTGGCTTGTGAGAATAGAAGCATAGATATCACTTTTGAATTTAAATACTTTTTTGAGAAATCTTCTACTGGTTAACAATGGGTAGAGAATTGGAGTACCAAAACGTTGACTCAGCCTTCAAGCAACAATTTATCTGCAAAGAACCCTATCCTATTGAGTTGTCGAAATCACATGGATTATTATGTTTCTTCAACTTATCAGGGATTTCATTGGATGGGAAAATCATCTGATAAGATGAATGGACTCTTCATTTGTCCAAAACATGACAACTTTGACACTTGGCTTTCCTCAAACTTGTCACATCAAATTTTCAGGTGGAAAGAATTCCTTCTAAGCACGCATCTACTGTCTCTACTGAGTTTTAGTTGATAAACTTTCCAAGAGTTGTATAGGACCTGGGATCACATGTTTTCAACTTCTCACTGGCAGTGCATTGGATTTATCCAATAACAAGCTTTTGATGCATTTTTTTTTTTTACCTATTTTGGAAATTTTAGGCGGGCTCAAATTCATACATTTGTTTAACAAGGTAAAACAAAACAAACTCCACGCATAAAATTTGATCCAAAGAAACCCAAATGATATGGAAAAAAGCTTACTTTAACAGATCAAATAAAGCATATACCATTTTAGATCACAATCCAAACCAGCCAAAAGTACAATACAGTTTCTTTTATTTAAAATGAGTTCCTGTCCGGTAAACCTTCTTCTGAAGATATCCGACTGATACATATCTCAGTTGCCCTGCTTTATTACGGATGTTTGGAGAAACAGTCTATCCTTGCAAACCAATAACACCTGCATAATGATTAAATAAATGGAAATCAAATCATATGCATATTGTGATCACAAGGACGAGCTACATTTATGAAAAATGTATGTCCATTTTTCCAGTTATGGTGAATCAATGACCTCATAAACAGAGTTGATATAATAGATTAAAATAATATCACATCCCACGGTCCATGAAATAAATTTGTTTTAATTTGGCCAAAAAAGTTCATTACTTACCACATGCTACTCTGCCACCAGCATTTCCAGTGGTTTTGCTAAGTTCATGTCCCCCTGGATATAAAAATAAAAATGCAACGAGTTAAGACTGTTCTTGCTTTGATCACACAATATAACTATAGAAATCAAAGGAGAAAAAGAGAAATGAGGAGTCTTTTCAGTACTGTTTGGCGACAAACAGTAATTGTAAAGTAGTGTATGTTAGAATCCTAGGACGGGTGGACTAGCAAGAAATCACTGCAAGAATTTTGCTCCTCCACCGACACAACTATAAAGATAGAGAAATGTTAAATCAAACAGCCCACAAACAACTCTGCACTAGCACAAATTCAGGCCGCCCCAGATAAAAGGGCAAAAATCTTGATGCGAAACTCCCCACAACTTTAATTTTCTTTAGTGAATGAGTTTCACTGCCAAAATGGTATTGAATAAAAAGTCATAGAACTCAAAATTTAATACTGACTATTAGACATTATTTAGAACTCACTTTAATCATCACCAATAATACAAAGCAGCAATTAAATAAGACAATGAAACAAGTTCCACAGCAGAAGAACTCAAAAATTACCCTTGCCAAGATCATCAGGATCTCCATGAACAACAACTGCCCTTCCTACAATGGAATGTAGGCCAGTGAGAGGAATCTGCTTGTCGACAATTGTGAAATTAACAGTACCTGGACCACACAATGAATAGAAATGTTAGTGACCCATAAAGTATCAATGACTAACAAGACATGAGGCAGAAAGAAAGAAAACAAAGAAAATCTTGAGTGTAACAGTGCATTTTGACTAACAGGTTTAGAAGAAAAACTACAATAAAATGGAACAACAATGGCATACCATCATCACCAACATTGACATTTCCCAGATCACCAGCATGACGATTCTCATCCTCAGGGGCACCATGCTCTTTGCCACCAGGGTTAAAATGTGGTCCTGCAAATAAATCACCAAAAGATTGAGCAAGGAGAAGATTTTCACATAATCGTGAGCAGAAAGTTTGGTCCTTAGCCAACCATTTCAGCAAGAAAAGAAGAAAATTTTCCAGCCAGTTAATAATACCAGTTGACATGCAACCATTTGTTGTATCTCCAAGGGCATGAACGTGGAAGCCATGAAGCCCTGGCTTAAGACCAGAAACACTTCCAGTCACAGTAGTTGGACCTGAGGAAAAATGAATTGAAGATGATTATCCATGAAGGAAATTAGCAAATACAAGTTCCAGGTACAATCAACATGGGTATTGAAATACCATCTCCTTCTTGGGTAAATAAGATAGTCCCTTTAACACCCTCACTGCTGTTAAGAACGGCAACAGCCTTCACCATAGTTATATGTGATCTAAAAAAGATAAACGTTAAAATGCTGTACATAAAAAATTCCATAAGCAAAAAGAATTCAAAAGCATATCTAGAAGCACGATAACTGACAAATGATGAGGGAGAAAAGATGAAAACAGCCACAACATCTAATTGCTCCCCAATTATCATCCTAAGTGAGAGAGCAAAGCTACACATGATAATGATGAAGCTGATAAATAGTTTGACATCATAATAGTACAAATGAAAATAGCAATTATTCACATAAAAAAACACTAAAAAGAGTTTGACACTGAAACCTACACCACAAAAGAAAAATTCGGAAATAGTTAAACTCCTTTGATCCCCAAAAAACATAAATTTTACAGTCCCCAAAGAAAATAGCATAGGCTTCAAATAGCATTGTTCAAGTCTGTGCTGAGCAACAATCTACATAACTTTAAGTAGTTACAATTTACAGAAAAATTACCAAAAATGAGGCATGCTACACTTAATCCATTCACTATAGACATTGAAACGAACATCGCTCTAAAATCCATTTTTTAGATTCTGGAGAACCAGAATCAAGCAAAGTTGCTTATAAAATCAAAAGCATTCCAAAAACCACATCATTCTTATCCCTAGCCAACTAATAATTTTTTTCATAAAATAACTACAGAAATAAGAAAATATTAGAAGTCGTAGTTATTAGAGCAAAAATTGATAGATCTGCCAACAAAAAATATAATCCACAGGCAAACACACACAAAAAAAATCAAATCCAAGCACAGATTTAACAGTCAAACAAATAGAACACACTGATAATCACACAGAATCTCTAATATAGCAAGAAAAAAAAAAAACAAAAATCATCAATAAAAAGAAAACAAAGATCAGAAACATATGATCCAAAAAATGGCTGATCTCTGAGAAAATTAGAAAGAAAAATAAAATAAAACAAATGATTCAACAAAAAAAAAATCAAATGATCCAAACTATTAATGCTTATCAAAATCAAATAACAAAATGATCTAGAACTAAAACACTAAATCAAAACTGTTAAAATCCAAGAGAGAGAGAGAGAGAGAATTCAAGCTTTTACCTCAGAACACCCCCCCTGGACAGTGAAAATAGAGAGAGAGCGTGTGTGTGAGTGAGTAGTTGTTCCGGATGAGAGCAATGGGAGACGTGGCTTTTTGATAGTTATATAGAAAAAAAAAATTAAAAACAAAATAACAATCTTTGATAATTTCTAGAATTTTCCTTTCTTTTATCCTCACCTACTCGCTGCCTGCGAGGACAAAATGGTAATTTTGGAAATCAATAAATTTAAAGACCGATTCCTGGAGATGAGAGTGGGCTTTATGTGGGCTGATAGATTGATCCAATGTCAAAGTAATGTTCAACTTGTTTATATATTGTAATAAAAATATAAAATTACCAAAAATGATAGATAAATAATTTTCTTAAATAAATTTATATTAGTATTATTAAAATGTTATTGTGTTTTTCTAATACACTTTAAATATTTATTAAATGAATCAAATAAAAAATTAGAATTTTTTATTCAAAAATTATAAATCAAATACTAGGCTTCATTTGATATTGAGTTTGAAATTATTTTTTCCTTTATTTTTTTTTCTAAATTGTTTTTTAAAAACTACAATTGAAGTGGGTATTTTCCTTTCTTGGAGTTGATTGTGCCACTGTAGGATGTCACAACAATTTCAACAATTTATCAGTAGTTTCTAATTTCTAATATACGAGTAATTTATAGTACTAAATACTAATGGCAATATTTATGTACTCTACAATGGCCCCAAATCCCTTTTTTTTATGGGATCGATCTTCTAAATCCAATTTGATACATCAGCAGTCAAATACGGGTGGCTGATGCCACCGCCCACCAACGTAGCCACGTGCTTGGCAGGCCGCTAGAAGAATAAATTATCTTTTTTGTATAAATAAATAAAATCAGTGTTTAAAATAGGATGAGTAAGGATGCGTGGATTCTGATTCAATTTGAAAAAAAAATAACGGAAAAAAAATATATTTAAAATTTAAAAAAATAATTAAATCAAATAAATATAAATATAAAGAATGGTCCAAAATATATTGATATTCGTATAAAAAATCAAATCAAATCTTGAATTTTTCAACCGATTAGTTAATTTATATATTTATATAATTATAAATTTATAATATATAATATATATACTATTTTATATATATATATATATAATTTCAAAATCCTTAAACAGAATAAAATCATATTTGAATTGAAATATCCTTTCAAAATCCTTAAACATAATAAAATCATATTTGAATTGAAATATCCTAAATCTTTGAAATATATATATATATATATATATATAAATTTCAAAATCTTTAAATAGAACAAAATCATATCTGAATTGGAATATAATAAATCTTCGAAATATATATATGTCTCATGTTTTTTAATAACCAAATTTTCAAAATTTCATTTTGATTTTTAAATATTTTAAATTTGAGACAATTGACAAACTAATCTAATAATTAGTTAGGCATCCCAAACAACACCCCTTATTTTTTTTATTATATTATAAATAATTTAATTCTCTATTTTAACTTATTTTGAAAACTGTACATATTCTAACAATATTATCTATTTCATAATTTAATTAATAAAATTAATATTTTATTTTTTACAACAAGAGTGAGAAAGATAAAAAAATAAAGAAAAATAATTAACAGGAAAAAGAAAATATAAAAAAAAATCTAGGGAGTCATTCTCTCTCCTCAATGAGAGAGACAATGACTCTAAAAAAAATTTAGGGAATAGATATTTTCACTCATTTTCTCTCTATTTTGACTTAAGAGTTTAAATAAAGAGACTCATTAGGTATAACCTAAAAATAAAAAATGATAATGTTCTAAAAATTATCATCATTTTAAGTTATTTTATTAAAAATACAAGACGTCTACCATTTTTTTTTTTCCTGATAAAGGGAGGGATGCAATTGAATTCACTACAATGGCAGATAGAAAAGTTTGTCAAAACAAATGTTCATTTATAACTCTCCAAATATACAAAAGCTCCCTCAACCAACTGGAATGACTTTCAACAGGAAATTTGCAAAACTTTGTCCGAAATTATGAATTTGATCTCTAATTAATCAGAAGTCAGAGTCAGCAACTGTTCTGGAACTGGAATCAGTCTCTAGACCTCTGCGAGACGCTTGCCAAAGCTGGCTCTCTATGCCTAACTTCTTGAGCTCCAGTAGCCCCCTCTCAACTGTTTAAGGAAGTGAAGCATCACCAAACAAATCAAACTCAAACTCAATTACAACTCACCTTTTCAAAGATTCAAAAACAAAATTCGTTGCAATTCAATATCCATCCTGCAGGGTAATGTTTCTAAATATTGACTTAAAATAAATCAAATGTTTTCTTGCTTTGGCAACTAGCTAATGCACATGATCATATGATATCGTAGTTGAGAGAGAGATTACCATCAACTGCATCATGTGATGAGGAACACCGATTGCTGTGGTTGATCCAGAACTGCAATCGTTCTTCTGCTATGTCCTGCTCGAGTCCATGGCTTTTTGCTCTTCTCCAGAAATATGTAAGCCAAGCCTGTATAGGTATTATAAAACGAAAAGAAACAGTAGAATTTAACCGACTAGATTTGAAGTTCAGCTGTCAAGTGTTGACCAACTCAATTGGGTAAAGGCTCTGTAATTACTCATTTGCCCAATGATATCAAGTTAAAGATGAAATTTCACATTGAAAATGTTATTCAACCTGCTTAAAACGCACATCTTCAGACTCCTCTTGGCTCAATTCTGAAAGCAAATCAATTTCTAATATATCAGTTAACAAACACCAATAATTCAATACGACAAAAAAGATATATCCAACAGTATTGCGTTGTAAGAAACGGAATTCATAAAATCAAGTAGAAAGTAAAAAAGAAATACAAAGCATAGGCACAGGAAATCAGCACTCTTTTTATCTGGCCTTGAAGCAGAAGTTTTCTCACATATTGCAATACCATCTGTCCCTCAATACACAAGGCTACCACCTTACTAGTGTCATTATATTAAAGGGAGAACTCTTGACATAATTGTGAGTTGAACAGCAAACTTACCAAATGCTTCGAACTGTCCTTCAGCAGGTAGCTTCACTTCGTCTTCAACCATGATCGTCAGAAACCAAAATACCAGAAAAAGTCAAGCAATCAGAGTGAGCCACTCAGTAGCGATCAGAAGAACAACTATGGAAATTAAATTTAAATCACAAACTGAAACAAACATCACCTTGGAATGAATTATTCATTTTCAAGTAAACTTAAAATGAGGAGTTCATAGCAAGTTGACAAGACATTCAACAAAGGAATCTCCTAGCATTTAGTGAGATTTTGTGGAGAAAAAAGAGCTAAATAGAATTGCACTAATTAATTTCTTATGAAAAATAAATTTTATAGTGGCAAACAGCTATATATCCAATGCCTTACTAGTTGTACATCATTTGATATAACGAGCAAAGAGCAACGTGAAAAATTGCAAATCTTATGAGAAGTGGAAAATAATTCACAGCACCTGCAACTTGAATCAATAGTCACTGAACAGAATTAAGTCTTTCATATTAAATACACTGGCTTGGGCAGATAAACAAAATCTCATGTTAGATACAAAATAGAAAATAGTAATAGTTCAAAGAAAGGTTCCCACCCAATTTAGCATTAGTAAGATCCAGACAACACTAATTATAATTATTTTGTGCATCTAACACTGACAATTCAGTACTAGTAACAAAACTTACAAAAATATTTTAATTCACACCTGTTTTCAGCAAAGATGGGTGTCGTAGCTGAGCCATGGCAAGTGCTACGGCATCTTCTACCTTCAAAAATTGAAAAGGAAAATATTTGAGGTATAAAAAACTGCTAGCTAAAACCTAGAAGAAACAACTCCTTGAAATAATTACAAATCTAGGCATGTGCCAAGTTATTCCCTTGATTGAATTACCAATGGTATAATGATAATTTCATAGCTCCACGAAAGTGCAGAACCCAGTTTTCCAAACTTGTTAGCAAGTTGGAAACCATGTAAAGAAATGTACAAATAATATAGAATGCAAGCTGTATCTCTAAACCATTGGTTCTCTGATATTATAATTTAACACAATCTTCCATTGTTTTCCACCTAAAACTCTATATTTATGAACAGAGGTCGAAAACCAATTCCAAATGTGCTTTGAGAAAGGAAAAGGTTTTCCAATTAGCTATGGAGTTTGTTTGCCTAGCTATTCCAAGGAGATTTTGATGCATTCACATATAAGTCCATTTATGAAATTCAACTGTATAGATCATATTCTAAAATAGCCATAAATTTTCTTAACAAAGGGGAAGGATAATATTAGTAAAGTTAAATATCAATTTGAAAGCATGAAGTGTGTTTCAGTAAACGACATTGAACTCCACGGGAGCTGACTGAGAAACAAAAAGACTGAGGGAACAGAAGTCAAAAACTCAAAATGAAAAGCAGTCAAAATGAAAAGCAATTATCTGAAAACATTTTCGTGTATTCCCCATCAGGCAGAGGCACAAAGCAAAAATGTCAGAGCAAGCAGAACCACATATGCACTAATTAATTCAAAGGATTTCCAAGAGACAACAGCTAATGTTATATAAAGGCAGTTGAGAAACACGCTAATGTTTCAAAGGGTAAGACAAAAACCTTTAATGAAGCCAGTTCCCGCAGACCTCTCTCAACTACAAGCATGCTTTCAATGTTTCCGTCTCCAGAAAGTTCATTCATGTCTCGTAAAACTCTCTCTCTTTCATTTGCATCATTATTTTCTGCTCCAAGTGGAGTAAACAAAATGAGTAAAACTAAGGCACCTCCAGCTCTTGTAGTCCATAAAGTAAATATTCAGACACAAGTTATAGAGTACATTCAAGACATGAGATAGAAGCGCATCTGAAACCAATTCATAATTCAGATACAATATCACGGAAAAAAGCAAACAATCAAACTTTGCACCTGGTAAATTCTCCTCTTTTGCTCGCTGTCCAGCAGATAATACAATTTCAACTGGAAGAGGAGCAAAGGATGACCAGTATTCATTTTTTGCTCCAGCAATCTCTGCATGTATACCTGAAAAAAAAATGGCAGGGTGCTTGAAAGAGCAAGACATCTGTTTGTAATAGGATTCATCATTCTTTGGTGCATGAGTTATAGTTGGCATAAAGCAATTTCTAGTACTGGAATGAAACTCCGCAGGAATATTAATAGCAGAAAAAACAACATTGAATCCTCCTAACAAATATGGATGAAATCCACCATCCAGAATCATGTTAGAATACACCAGCATCTTGAAACTTTATCAGCTGTGATCTGCAGAATTCATTCAGCTAAGGAACCCTGAGTGAGGACAAGAAAAATTGACCCTTCCACCCCAGATAATTTCACAATTCTCAGATTATATTAAACAAAGAAGGACGCAGTCTGGCCTTAGTACTTTTGAGCTTATTCTCGTGCATCATTAACCTCCAATAGAAATAGAAAACAATAAAACTAACCAGCTCAATCTTGTTCAGAATTAAACGAATGGAGAACAGATTTTTGAAGACTAGCAAACCACATCAACAAAAAGAAATTAAATGAAAAATTTTCAAATTCGGATAAACAAAACCATGGGGAATTCATGTTCTAAAATTTTTATTTACCATGTTGAACACATAAGCTCCAATACCGTGCAAGCCAACACCTCTTTAGAACAATTTCTTCCTAAGATGAAAACTGCAAATCATGTCATTATGGCATAAAGAAGTACCAAAAGAAAAGGAAAATCTAAATAATTAATTGATAGAAAAAACTCTTAGATTGAAGACAAACCATCTCTTCCTGTGTCAGAATCATTCTCTGTGTCATATTCCTAAGTGATTTAACTTCAAACTCAGCTTCATGGAGCAGCTCCAGAGCAGATGTAGCCTCATCCTTAGCAGTCTAGATTGTGGTTCCAGAAATGCAAATAGTGTAAATTAAATGGACCACTACTCATGAGTCATAACCCATTAAAGAGAAAGAAAAACTAAAAGGAAAAAATATAAAATATTATAATTTTGTCATACCTCAGCTTCAGTCCTAAGAGCAGCAACCTCTTCAGGTTTACTACTTTGTTCTGCAAATCTCAGAGCAGCCTGAACAAAAAATAAAGTCCATGTTCCAGATTTCACTAAAAGTAAATATAAAGTGATAAAATACTTCAAACAAGCAGAAAGAGAATGCCATGATCTATTGTGTTGGGCTATGATACTTCTTGAAGAGGAAGTGGGGCTTGAACCTTTGACCATCTACATTACAAAACAGACACTCAAACACACGTAAGACAATTTTATTTAATCATTTTGTGTACTGTCCTTTTGCTATAAGCAAGTTAATCATTTTCATTATTAAATTCCTGAAAGCTGCTTAATTTTCAGTAATAGTGATGGTTCTATACACTTCAAAATGTATTGCAGAAACATATTGCTATTGGGCTAGATGAAAATATCCAATTGCAAATATAGTGAGAGCCTACCGACCCAGAAGCCACTTATTGTCTATTGATCACCGTTCTCCATTTCCGTGCACCTCTCATTTATTGTAGTCATTTTCTCATTCCATTTTCATGGCCATTAACTTTAACAACAAACATATTACTACATTTTCCTTCTACAAAATAATTTCCAAAATATATCAGCTTACCCATAATACATTATTGGTATTAGTCCAAAAGATCACGTTGAATTCTAACTAAATCAGCATATGCAAACCTATTTTCCTCCATGGGGATTTAATTTAAAGTCCAGCATCATTTAGAGTATGGTGAAAACAGAAGAGAAAGTGTCAAATGTTCCAAATCTACAGAGACATCCTACTTATCTTTCCAAATATAAATCAACTAAAACAATGATATAGTAATGCCATGCCACTTTATAGATTCCCAGAAACAGATGCGTGGAAACAGCCTGAATACAATTATAAGCATATGCTTGGACATAAAGGTAAAGCATATATGTCCTCATACAATCTACATGTTGCAACTCCTTAGAGAGGCATATGACTCGTATGTTTATGCAGACATGCATATAGCAAAAAAGAGCAAAACAAGTGATAGAACAAACCTCCCTTTGCTGCAGGGCTGCCTCCTTTCTGAAAATTGAAACAAATATGATAACTTAGTTAACTAATATATATATATATATATGATGGCATCATAGAAAGCATCTAAATATTGAGGCTAGAGGCTTGCCTGCTTAAAAGGCGAGCTTCTAATGTTACACCCTCTCCAAAACTAGCAACCTAAAAGGAAAACATGTCATCAGACAATAAATAGCACAGTGTAAGTTGGGTGGAATGTTCAAATACTCACTTTCAATGTCAATGCTGGAACTTTAATAATCAAGAATCCAGGTGGAAAAATAAAAGGAAAACAGAAAAGAGCAGAAGAAACAAGAGAGCAACTCAAAGCTGGAATGTAAACAACCGAGAAACAAACAATAAAATAAAAGGAAATAGAAAAATCAGAAGGCATTTACGAAATATAGTAAGATGGTACAAAGTACAAACACTTTGCATTAAACATATGTACTTATCTAGGAGGTGGGGACTAAAACATCAGCAATGACACCATTTTTTGTCCATCTATCATAAAATTAGTTATTTTTGAAATGAAATTAAACAGGTGGCTTGGAAAAGAATTAGAAAAATAAAACCTCATCTATGACATAAAAAATATTTTTCATAAATTTTTTTTTCACTTCCTTTAGGAAATCAAATATGCCAAATAAAAAAAAAAAGTTACATTGAAAATAATAATAACAAATAAAATCAGAATCCAGGCATTTTATGAAGCGGCTTTATTGTGATACTGATTACAGAATATCATGGACAGAGAATAAAAATTAAAAGCAAATACACTTTACTGTATCATTCGATTTTACCATAACCAGAGATACCAATATGAAAATAATATATAAATCTCCATCATTTTGATATACTTACACGCAGATGACATGCTTTCACTTATCTAAACAACTACAGTGCAACATATGCCACTTAGAGCTACACGTGTCCATACATTAGTTTTTTTTTTTTTTCAACTATAAGAAATGTACCTGCTTCTCGAGCAGCCTAGCTCTTGCCTCTGCTTCCTCGTACCTCTCCTCTGCAAGTCGAAGCTGAATGTGCACATATCACGATGGAGAATAGTATTATATGATAATAGTATTAAACCACTTACTATTATATATTGCCTGATTTATAAAACATCATTTTTTGTTGAGTGAATATGTTTCAAAATCAATTGAATATGGCTACTGCCGCACCTTCCATAAATGAATGAAAGCGCTTCATTATCTGGGAAAACGAGATTGATGTGCAAAAATAACATACAATTCTTCTTCTTAAATTGGAAAATTCGTGAACTAAGCCTGTGTTGAATAATTGCAAAACTATACAAATACAGGAAAAGTTGAAATGTTTTCTCACCTTTTCAATCAAACTATCATTTTCTTCCTGTAGCATATCAACCTGCAACAAAATTCATTAATTATATAGGAAATGGAATGCCGAAGAGAGAAATTCTTATAAATATTTCATGTCCTAAATTACGAGCCTATGAAATTGGGAAAAGTTGAACATAATTCCCTGAAAGAAGCAAATACTGATAGTATTTATGCTAACAACTACTAGACACACCAACAATTAACATCTATATCCATAGGCCTGTGAAGCACATACATCATCAGTTGGTGAAGTTGTCATACCTCATCCTGTAAAGCAGAAGCTGAATGATGACTGCCAGCATCTTTTAGGTTCGTACTTCCAAAATCTATTGACGACCTGTAAGAGAAAGTTGAATGTACGAATTGCATTAATTGAAAGAATACAGAAATCAACTCAGAGAGGGCATCTTTCTTCAGAATCGCCTCCAAGATTGTGAAATGAAAAATCATACAAACTGCAGTAACATATGGTGATATATTTTATGTGGGAAAGGACAAATCAGAAGACTAAAAAGATCAACCACTATGCTACCTTATGTCATTATACATAAGGTTAAGGGCATGGGTCTTAAAACTCCAATTGATAGGGGAAAAAACAGGCAATGACTAATCATACATCACCATTGCATATCTAAACAATAATAAGTTGTGCGTGAAAAATGCTAAGTGTCAATAAAATCTGTCATCTATGAAGTCCTAGACCAATGAACTTCATCTTGTTGATTCTAAGTTAGATGTAATCCCTTTACATATAAGAAAAGAAAATTTCTTCACAACATGAAATGATCACATTTTATATTTAATCCTTTTTTTCTTCATGGGCTTATGAATGGCCGAACTTTACCTCATGAAAAAGGAGGAGATAGAAGAAGAAAATGATATTGATGCAATTCTTTGAAGTGAAAATTCAGGTTTAGATTCTTTAGGTACCTTCTGTCTCTGCGACGATCCGCTGAACCCTCTGGTGACACTAAAGGAGAGACTGGCCTTAGTGATATAGGTACACTACAGGGCATTGGAGCTGTCTTGCCAATTGGACGGCTAGCTGAAGTAGCACGAGCAGATGGAGGCTGTTCAATAGAGTTGGTGGATGATCGAACCGACATTGAAGGACGAAGGGATAGAGGCTGTTCTGTGGAATTGATAGATGATCGACCAACCACTAATGTACGGGCAGACAGGGGATCTTCAATTATGTTTGTGGCCTGAGATGGTGGGGTTTCTGATGGCAAAGGAGATTGTTGTGGTTGTTCCACAGAGCTGACAAATGGTAATGGTCGACTACCTGTTGTTGAACGAGCAGAAACAGGTTGTTCTTGTCTGGTACGAACGGTCTAGTAGAGACAACGTGGGAAAATATAGCACAGGGATCAATAAAAAGTTACGCACACTTAACTAGTCATTAAATGAACATTTCCAACAAGTTTTACCAGAAGAACCAATTTAACACAATTTCACGTCCACCGAACTATAACACAGAGATCAAAGGTCACTAATTTCTAATCAATGAATTTTCAAAACACATAATAACTTTGTCTACTTGGGCCTATACTTCATCTATCTATAACTGCAGCTTTAAAAACAAAAATGCAATGATCAGTTCAAGCTATGATAGTGATAGGTAAATCACCATAGGAGAACGGGATCTCATGGATTTTCCACCAGCACGTCCAATGGTCACTGGACCACTCATTAAACCATAATCGTCATCCTTGTCATTGTCATCATCAACTGGTTGTGGCTGTGGTTGTGTTTGCGGTTTCTTCGAAAATGCAGCACCAACTATAGGTCTGGTCTGCACTTAAAATTGCAAGTCTACATCATAACACATACATTTGTAATACCGAATTTTCATGGCAAATCATAAATTTCTATATCAATACCAAAGCAAAATTCTACCAGAACTTAAAATTTGTCACCATTGCTAATAGCTAAACAGTCGAGTAAGAGTGTCTTGGCATAAGCTATTGTTGGAAAAAGCACTATGTTAAAAAATATTAATCAAAGATTATTAAATTTTGTTTTTAAAGTAAATTTCATGTGTTGCAGCCCTAAAATCTTCAGAATAGACTCCAAAACTAACTTCTCATAACAACATATAAAATGATACTTCTGGGGAAAAAAATTATTTCAATTTCAGTACCAACAAGTTGGAAGTATCTAAATTTCAAGGCCAATTTTAGGGGATCATATGAACAAACACAAAAAGAATATTCAAATCGAGGACGAAGAAAAGAAAAAAAAAAGGATCATATTACCACAGGAGATATTGGGCGCGGCATTCTTCTTCCACCAGCAAGACCAATGCTCCCAATACCACTTGCTTTATAATCAAAAGAAAGCTCATCATCTTCATCCTCATCATCAGTTTGGTGTGACATCACCTGTGCAAGCCTCTGCGCTGCGGCTTTTGTCTGGGCTTTTTTGTTAGACATGCCTGTTGATCCTGTTCGGACATGGCGTGCATGCACTGGAGACGTCATCGGTGACGACGGAGCCCCCGGTGAATCCGTCGAGCTCCGTTGTCTAATGTACACCGGATTCATTCTCCGATCCATGCCTAAAAAAAAAAAAACAGAAACAATTCAATCAGGTCATTTTTGAATTGCAGAAATTTATAAATAGAAAAAAACAATTTCATTCAAAAATCATATTAATTAACCTGAAATTGATCAGAGAAAATACTGGATTTGATTGGTTAACTTAAATCAAACAAGAAGGCTAGAAATTGATGAATGAACATTGACTTGTAAAATGAGCATTAATACGAGGAAATGTCAATTAAAATTTAAAACCAGTCCATTATAAAATTCAAGTCAATCGAGCACACAGAATTTATTCAAAGGAATTGATTATTATTATTATTATTATTATTATTATTAAGAAAAATCAAAGTGATTAATTAGATTTTCTTTTTTGGAATTTTGTGCTTCAATGGAAATGAGATGAAATGGATCAATTTTACGTGAATGGAACGATATGATCCGATTGTCAAGGCAAAAAGGAGGGAAGCAATGAACCAGAAAGTAGAGGCTTCAACGGTCCGTTTGCAAACAACATGTCTGACACTAACATTTGTTTTAATTACAGATTTACCCTTCTTGTCTCTTTGCTCTAACATATACTTTCGGAAAATTTTCCAAAAAAACATAATGTGATGACTGTCGATTTAGCTTGGAAAATTTGTACATAGTTTGTAGTTAATTTTTCTTATTACTATGAGACTAGTCAAAATAATATTATAAGTTATATAATTAATTTTTTTTTATTTTTTACTAATTTTTATACTAAAAATGTTTTTTATTATGTTGTTTTTATTTTTCTTTTAGGGAATGTTGTTTTTATTTTTTTAATAATGAATAGATAACACATTTTATTGAAGTTCAAATTACACATATTTTTTTTATTATGATAATTTTTTATGATTTAAAATATTTTAACATTTTTTTTTATTATGATAATTTTTCATAATTTGAATATTCGAAATTGAAATCTTTTATTATTTATATTTTTAAATGGAATGAGAAGATGAACTAAATTATATCTAGTTAATAAATTAAATTTAAATATAAAATTTAAATTAAAAAAATATTCTTATCTATCAAAAGATGGTGAAAATCTAATTTTAATTGAAAAAATTGTGACAATTTATAAAACTTTTCTCCTTAATGAAATTATTTGACTTTTTTTCATATTACATTATATTATATTATTTTAATACTATTATTTGTTTATTTATTTATTTTAGCATTAATTTATTTTAAATATATAATTTATTTATAAATATTATTATTTGATTAAATTTTGAAGTGAGATGAATATATTTTTGTTTATGCCAACCATAAGAACATGAAAATATAGAATGAAATTCTAAGGTTTAATAACTTTACATATAGAGAAAAATTTTATTCCTTAAAAGTGATATTTCCAAAAATAATAAATTATATATTTGTGTTTGGTAAAATATAATATAAAAATTGTTTATAAATTCATAAGCTATTTGTTTATATTTGAAAAAATTACTTCTGAAAATAATTAAGATAAAAAAAATTATTCATGAAATGAAATTAAAAATTAAAAAATTTGATAAAAAAATAAAAAACAATCTAAAAATCTCATTCACTAAGATAAAAAATAAATAAAGTTATTCATGAAATTAAGTTGAAAATTGAAAAATTTGACATATTTTTTTTTAACAAGAATTTATTAATGGCCATCAGTGAAAAATTAATTAGATTATAAATTTAACCTGACTATATTATATTGTTCAATTCCTTTAAATAAAGAAATAAAAATAATTAATTCCAAAATTAAGTATTTTTTTCTATAATAGATAGATTTATTATTAGTAACAAAAATAAATGATATTTTTATTCATCAATTTTTTAAAATTCGTTATCCGTTTAATTTAAAATTCAGTTATTTTTAAAAAATTTCAATTTCTAACTTTTATTAAATTATTATCACTTTTATTAATTTCTAAATTAAACACGGCTTAGGTATAAAATCTAAAATTTGTCCGCTAGACAAACCCTTCAGCATCAAACAGACCCTTCTAAAATCCAAAATCCGAACTGTGAAATCCTATCATAAAAGATAACGACCGTTCAGTCTGTTGCAAAATCGATCACCGGCTGGTCAAACTTCTTCTTCTACACATCTCAAGTATCACTCAGGCGCCAACGTTTTCAAAGCCTAGGGTTAGGGTTTTCCACTCTCAAATTTGTCTTTAACGTACACACAATGCAAAACCCTTCAGGTTCTCAATTTGCAATCCCTATTACACAAAACCCTAATTCTGATCTTAAAGAAGGGGCCTTTCTTGGCTCGGGATTGTATAATTGGCTTTTTGAGTGCCATGGGTTCTTGCACAATATGATTCTCATTTTGGCTTCGCTCGCTTTTGTACTATACTTGGCATTTCAGGCCAAAAAGAGCTTTACAAAGTTATCCCATGGGAGATCATATATAATGATCGCTTATTACGGCTGTCTTTGGCTCGTTAGTTTGCTCAATCTTGTTTGGTGCTGCTTTCAGGTTTGTTACTTTGAATTTGGAATCTCAATGGTTTGCTAGTTTGTGTTTTGTGTTTGTGTTCTTTAAAGCAACATCTAGTTTATGCAATTCTGGCTGTAAGTGTCGATTCTGTTTTTGAGCTGTTAAGTATTTATTTGTCTCCCTTCTATTAGCATGAGTTTATTATTTTTGTTTTATGGAGCCTTTGGTTTGTTAGCTAAAACCTTTGTCATTGAGCGCCTGATTCAACTTCGTGATTCCCAAATTATTTTCTAAAAGATTCATGCTTTATGCGTTCCTTGAATTTTTGTATAATTTATGCACTTCTACTTCTTGATTCTATGTTGCAATGAAATGCTCAATTACTTTATGGATCACTCAATTACTCAAAAGAGTACACTGTTTGATACTTATAATTTGATTGTGGGTGGTGTTTACTTCTCCTTTCAGCTTTTTGATATCCAATAAGTTTCTCTTTCCCCCTTTTTTTAATGATGTCCTGAATTGCCTTAGTTGCTTGAACTAATGGTATCAATTTGCATGTTAATGATTATGAATATTGGGTGGTATATGGATAGTGCCACAATGTAACTGCCCTGTAATATTGCTGGTGAATGAGAATATTTCTGGTTGATACAGACATACAATGGAATGCCTGATGTTTCCTGATAGGAGCAATCGTTAACATAAGTACCTAAACTGATGATTTTCAGATGAGGTACAACTAGTTTTAGTCATTTCAGTGGACATTTAGCTTTATTCTCTTAAGTAGACCTTGGGTGTGCAGTGGATGTGAGTGCTTATACCTAGTTCTTTTGAAGTAAAACATAAATTCTAGATATGCAAATTTCTAATAAGATCGATTGAAAGATGCTAGTAACCTGTGCTTGCGACAAAGATATCAAAAGCTCACATGACTGTAGCAGATTTGTTGATGGAGACAATAGCAAAGTATTACTTTGTCTGAACTTTGTAATAGATCACTAATCTTTATAATATATCTTCTAGTGTGCCACAAACCATTCCAGGCCACATTGTGCAGGCATAATCTAATGAAACCATAGTTTAAGATGGGTTTGATAATTAATTTTGATTAGTGATTGATCAAAATATGTGCTGTAGAAGTAGTAGGTTATGCATCCCTATATTTTTGGTGGGCTGTTTCTGATAACTTATCCAACAAAAGGGTGCCAATTGCAGTCATTTGGTTTATTCACGGTGCCTTTGCTCAAAGCTATCCTCTTTCACCAAACTCTCTCTCTCTGTCTCTCTTTCAGATGGGGAAAATCCGTCCTAGTTAGTTTGTTGGTGCACAATGAATCAACATCTGCCAATCTAGTTATTATTCCATGTCATATGCTAAAACTTTGCTTGCTTCATGCATGAGATGCTGAATTTAAAAGGTTAGCAACACAATTTCACCACTTAGATACATTGAAAATTGTCTAAAATTTATGAGGGCAATATGGTAATTATGCAATTTATATGACTTGCTCTTTGAGGTTTTTAATTGCTGTGTGTCTTTCTAGTTTCACTATAATAAAGTAGCATTTTCTTGCCAATGACACAGGCATGGGAGTGCACTCCTGGGAAAGAACTGACATGGAATATCTTATCTTTGTTTACAACATCTGGAATGTTGTTTTTGGAAATAAGCTTGATTGCCTTTTTACTCCAAGGGAATTATGCTAGTGGGTTGGAAGCTCTGACACGAACCTTCGCTGTTTCAGCACTCATTGTTGGTTTGGACATACTCCTCAAGGTATTTCTTTTTTCATCAAAAACCTTTTCACTGTTCTTCTTGCCAGCTTTTTTTTTTTTTTTTTTTTTTATATTGACAGTGGGCATTGACATCCTATGGGAAGAGAATAACTTTTTTTCAACATGTTGCTTTTAACTGCATATTTTGCATCTTATTTTGGAATTTTATGGTTGAGAAATGCAAAATCCTATACTATTAAGTGTCGTGAAGCATGCTTGGGTTTTCCGTTAGAAGTAGAATGATGCTTTTAAATCTTGTGTATTTGTAAAATACATTGAAGCTAGATGATAATGCAATGGAATTCTTTTCCCTCACAGGCAATTTATATGTTTGGACTTGGGATCCCTTTGTTCATTGACAGCCATGAACAGTCACATCACATGAAGTGGAGCTTGTGGGTTGTCCATAGACTAGTGTTAACTGCAGTTTATGGCGTCATATTGTTCATGTACCATTCCAAATGGCAGGAAAGGTTACCTGGTAAGTTTGTCAAATACATGTTAACATAATGTGTTTTTTGAGAATTCTGCAATTGTTTTTTATGACCTTGTGTCTTGTTCCCATTTTTGCAGCAAGGCCTGCATTCTACAAGTACATCGTAATTATGTTCACTTTGAATGCATTATCATTATTTGCCTGTGGGCTTACTGGGAATGGGACTGGTTTTGGTTTCTGGTAATTTTGGATCACACTCTCACAATATTACATTTAAAATTTTGCAACCATATAGAATTAGGTTTCTTACTAGTTTCCTCTTAATCTTCTTTTGCAGGCTGTACAGTACCACAATTGTTTGCTATCATGCTTTTTACCTGCCATTGATATACATAACATTTTTAGCAGACTTTTTCCAGGTTATTATCCACATTAAATCTGTTTCTTTGATTTTTCTGGACTTTGGTTTTACCATTTCTTTTCTTCAGGTTTATTGGACTGTTATTAACATGTAATATACCATAATCATCATTACACACAAGTCTAGTTCTTTATCAGCAGTTGCATTTGTTATGACTGTAGGAGGACCATTTGCATTTAGAGAATGTATACTATTCAGAGATGAAAGATGCCGGCTTCTTTGATGCTGATTGGGAGTGATGCACTGAGAATTTTCTTTTCATTTTTGGCCTTTGTCTGTACATAGTGCATGTCATCCAGTGGCCGACAATGCTGTAAATTAAGTGGATGCTTGGTCAGTGCCTGTACGATTGTTATTTACACAATACATATGCAGTTTTATGGAGAATGTAGCTCTAGTATTTGGGATGCTTTGTTCTGTACCATTTGGGACCCCCCTGATTAATATGCATTAAATGTTAAACAGTGTATAATGCAGAATAATTGATGCATGGAGGATTCTTATGGTCAAAATGAAACAATTAGTTTGAAATAGTTAGTTTTGTTCAAGTTTTAACTCCAATTCCATTCCTATTTTCATTTTTAATAGCTATAAGAGTGCAATCTACAGAAGTGGCCCATTTTAATATATGTAGTTAAGTCCTAATATATGTAATTAGTTTATGAAGCATATGTATACAAACAAAATATGCATCAGTTATTGCAACTATTGAGTTTCATTGACTTGAAAGGGAGGTGGGAAGAATAGCCCAATTTATAGGGCTCAGTTAGGGAGAGAACAGCAGAGTGAGGTGTGGCTTAATATTAAGTTGAGCTCCTAGTCACACTACCTTCTAAGACGGGTCATGACTCTAATTTGGACGGACGGAGAGAAAAACAAGTATACCTATCCATCTTTGAGGCCTCCATGGTGGAGGTAACATGCCATATGCAAAAATGACTGCGGACCAAATTACCAAAACGGACCTCACTCAAATAAAAATACACCGGCACAATTTCATAATTTAGCAATAAGCGAGTTTTCCTAGATGAAATCAACCAAAACATAGTTCACAACAAGATTGCCTAGCACACTCCTATGCAGTAGAAACAAGGATTTCCACGTGATGATCATTGCTTCTAAGCACCCTTATTCTCAACGAGTTTCTCAATAAGATCAGCAGCATCCTGAACAGTTGTGATACTTTGAGCACTCTCTTCTTCCACTTGGATACCAAATTCCTCCTCGAGTCCCATCACAATCTCAACCTGAAAATACAAAACATTCCAAGAAGTCGGTAACAATTCATGAGTTGTTTCAGCTTTACGCTCCTACTAAAGCAATTTTTATTAACTGAAAGACAAATAGGGAACTAAAAATAGCATGACAAGCCATCCCCGATGCCAAGCTAACTATTTTGGGTCACTGGTCACTTGTTTTCATTGGCACTTGTGAAATTCAAAGCCAAAAAAAAAAAATCAAAAACTAATTAATAACAGGGGGTACATCATCCATAACCAGTCGGAGGAAAACAACATTAATCTTAAAAATGCAAGATCATCCAGGAAATTGCATACTGTATCAAGAGAATCTGCTCCAAGTGCTGCAAATTTTGACTCGCCAGTGACAACAGCATCTGGTTTTAATGCCAGCTGCTTCTTCACTATTTGGCACACCTTTTCTACTGTTTCTGGCTTGGCCTGCTCACGATCATTTAATACATAAATCACTTTCAGAATTCAAGAGAATAAACTTAAATAGCACATTTTCATGTTAAACATATATGCATAGCTAAATACTTTCTGAATTCAAGAGAAACAAAGAAATCCTTAATCAAGCACAAAAACTGAAGTCTGTATGTTTATCATTGCTAGTTTTTGAACATTCATGCATAGCTAAATTTTTAACTTCCAATAACAAAATAAATTAAGCCAAGGAAAGAATTAAGAAATGAATGAAGGCTGTCGATACATAAATAATTTTTTTGTAAGAAACATAATACCCCATTAGTTATCAAAATGACAAGATAGCGCCAAGCCAAAAATGTGACTTAAAAGCCATTGAAAGGAGAAACATACAGCGCAAGATACCCGTAGGCGAGCTGCTGGCATTGGCCGCACCCTAAAAGACAGGAAATTTCTCTGGTTTGGAAGTGAAATCGGCTTCAGACTAGAGATTCTGGTTGCAGCCTGTTCAACATATTCAAACACAGGATGTTAACTTCTTTCTACTATAAAAAACAAGAATAATCTCATAAAATGACAACAAAAAGATAACAACAATCAAACCTCAATCTTCCCCCTCACTATCCAACCCCTTTGAAAAAATAGTTACCCATTTTAAGGCGCAGGTAAGCTTGTATAAAGCAAATTAATAAGTTTCTATCAAGCCCGTATAAAGATCCTGCCATGTCCACATCTAGAATCATTTTGACTTCAACAACTTTATTAAGTATAGGCCATATGAAATTAGACCATTAACTAAAGACATCTAGTTTCATGCAAAGAAATATCAATCCTAAAATTTCCCAGATCCAATCAATCTTCAAGAGAACTTCAATAGAGGACTATCACAAACAAATCATATTTTCCACAGCAGAACAATAACTATAAATAAACAATTAAATAAAAGCATTAACAGATCTATTAAAGAATCAGTAAAAAAGAAATCAGATTAAAGAAGCTACGAGGTCAAAGAAACAATAGACGTAAATTACCAGTCTAGGACGAGATTGCATGGAGATTGATGAACCAGCAGTGGCTGCCATTGGAAGAGTGATGGGATTATCGGAGAGGGAAGGGTTAGTTAGATGAGAGAAGAAGACGGCGAAAGCGAGGCGAGTGAAATGCAGGGGAGTTGCTCAATTTATAGGTGGCCTGTTTTGTGATATTGGCAAGGGAAATTTTGGTATTTTATGATAAATAAAATATTAGAGTAAAAAAATTTAAAATGCAAAGGCAAAAAGCAAGATGGCAAAACTCTCTCAACTTTCTCAAGTGATATATATATATATATATTATAAACAGTTTTTTATGTATCATAAAAATTAATAATTAATTAATTGATCGTGAAAAAATGATTTATGTGCAAGTAAATTTGAAAGTTGAGAATTAAAATATATAAAAAAATTATTTTTGAAAAATGATTGGCTAACTTTTAGGATACTAATTTGCAAAAATGAGGAGTAATGTGAAGGATATTTGTGCATGAAATTAGGCGTTCATAGGATAGATTTTTTTAGGCCATTTTTGAGAGTTTAAATTAAAAAAAAAAAAAAAAAGAATATAGTGAGCTAAGAGTTATTTGATATTTATAAATTTAATTAATTTATATAAAAATATATTAAAAAATTAATTGTACATTTAAATTTATATTTTATTTTCTTTTAAAATTAAATAAAAAAATATTTTTCTTACTTATTATTAAAAATAAATTTTTAGTAATAATGTTTTACTCTTAATAAATATTAATTTTCTTTTTTATCTATTAAATTTTCAAAAAATAAATACTTATTAATAATTTATTTTCTTTTTCTATTTCATAAATTAATTTTTTTTTTTCTCCCAAGGGATTTTACGAGTTGGACTAGAAGGCAATGGCCACTGTTTGACGAATGCAATAGTTGTCTGTTCGATACTTACAAAGGAAAGTGTTTTCGGGATCCAACTCAACAAGTGGTCCCAATAAACTGGCTATTAGGTTATTAAGCCCGCTAAGAATTGGATGTTTGGGCCCCAACACCAAAACCCAGCCCATGTTATTACTGAAATAAAATAGGACAATTTCTTGTTAATTTTTAGGGTAACTTATATGGGTGGTGACCAAACTTTGTAATTAGACATCGTTTAATTTACGGTTTATACTGGCTATTACTATTAATGAATGTTACTGATAGTTGGTAGTTGTTAGTTTTTTATTATAAATATTTAATAAAATATTTATTAGTTATTAGTTATTGATATGATTAAAGAATATTAATATTTATTCTTTTATTTAAATATTACTTTTAAATAAATAATTTAATTTTTTTATTTAAATAAATAGGAGTTATTAAAAAAACTTCTAAATTTATTTTTTTATAAATATCAATAATCTTATTATTTGATAATTACCTAACAATTATTAATTATCATTAATTAAATGAATTTGATAAGTTATTGAGAATTAAAAAGTTAACGGCTTGTAAAAAAAAATTACCAAATATCCTCTTAATTTTAATAAAGTCACATAACTTCAATTTATTAGTTTTTAATTATTAAACTTATAATTTTTATTTCAATGACAAGTCATTTATTATAATTCGATAATTGGAATATATATATGACACTAAAAATATTATATTTCATTAAAAAAAAGTATAGTATATTATATTATATTAGTCTAATTTATGATAAATTTAATAACTTAATTAGTAAATGTGTCACATTAAAATTAAATTAAATAATTAAAAAAAAAAAGAAGTGTGTTTTTAATGAGTGGATATTATATTAATTTATTATGCGTGAATATTATTTTTTCCGATATCATTGAAATAAAGTTTAGTCATTATTGTTGTAATTCACCCTTAATTGTTGTCCATATTTGATTTGCACAAATAAAATTTTTCTTATAATTTATAATGTTACAGTTTATCCTTTTTAACTTTTTCACTCCAAAACAACACCCAAAGACTGAATATGAATCATTTAATATAAAGTCAATAAGCTAAATCATTCATTCCACAATAATAAAAAAATATCTTTACTAACCTAAGTTTCTAATGACCTTATATATCACCAATCCCCTCTCCTTGTCTATTGTCATTGCACCCTCCCCACCTCTTTTTTCCCATATTTATAATACACTAATGATATTATGGTAGTAAATAGTTGGTTAAGGGCAAAAAGGAAAACATAACCATATAAAAAAAGAGTTTGAATCACTATAAATGCAACAAACAACCAATATTTAAAAAGTTTATTTAAAAAAAAAAAAATTACAGTTCGAATCTAGAATAATCATCAGTATTCGGATACCAACGATTTAATTAAAAAAAAAATAAAAAAAGATAGAAGCTAAAAGAGAAAGAACTTGCCATTATACTCCATCAATTTAGATTTATTCAAGCAACAACGCCAACTATTATAAAACCCAAAACAAATTAAATATAACATTTGGAAGTTGAAAAAGGAAACTAAAAGGAGTTGAATTTATCTTGGAATCATAAAGCAACCTAATAGAAAATTCTCTTCCCGCCTTTATAAAAAGTTTGGCATATTGGAGATAATAGGTGAATATTGGGCATTTATAGATTTGAAATGAGTTTTTAATAATTAGAAATAAATAGTTAAATTTTATTACTGCTAATCCGGTAACCCCTGAAACTTGCAAATGATAAACTTAGACAATCATTAGTTACAGAGAGACTATATAATAGAAGAGGCACCAAATGAGGATATATAAGGAATAAGATGATGAATTTACATGAATCACTCTATTCAAAGAACTGAAGATGAACAGTGATTCATGCTTGACTTGTATATATACTGAATAGATATAGTTGGAAGTTGTAACTACTCATCCTAGTCAAGCAAAAAAGCATTGCTATTTTTCCACCACTTTTTTCTACAAGACTTTGTTTGGCTTCAAATTTCACAACAATAAATTATACACTATAACTAGTCATTTCTTAACCCAATTGCACAATTAAAAACCTGCAATTTCAGGCATGAAATTGCCTTGCACGCTTCTCCACTGTCACCATACAATCTGCCTAACCAGCAACCACCACCGGTGGTGGTGGTCCAAAAAGGACTTCCAAAACGGCAGTTGAAATGAAACACATTTGTGAATGATAATAAATATTTAATTTTTTAATTATGATAAATTTATAGTTTTAATTATTTTTAAATTTTATCATCACTTAATCATGTGTTTCATTCTGATAAGATTAGTCTATATATAATTGATGTAATAAATTCAATCTACCTAAACAATTTATCCGGTTGGAGAGAGGTGGCTTCATAAGGAGTTTTCAGTCTATTTTATAGTTGGCCCAGTTATTTATTTCTTGATTGTCTCATTTCTTTCAAGTTGTCAACTAACCAGTTGGTCTTATTTCACTTTCAGGGTACTAATTTCAAATAGTTAATCTTTGCTCCTTTAACACCACAGATTTGGACTTGATTAACCAACCATAACTATACTAACTTAATATGAGAGAAATTATTACCTGTCTTTTTTTTTATCATAAAATATTTTCGTATCACATCGAGTATAAAATTAATTTTCATCTGCACTATGTAACTAATATTGATCTAAAAAATATTAATTTGTTGAGAATTTAAATACGAGACCTCTTTTTATAAATCGTTCTTATTTAAAAATTGAGCGAAATTTTAAACCGCGCATGTTTAATGACATGCACCGAGGAAAATGTGATTAAATATATAATTCATGCTAAAATAAGGAGATCCACTATATAAAATATAGTTCTAAATTAAACCATATACAGTTGATATATAACATAGAAAACGTAACTATACAGCAATCTATTGAGATTTCAAAGTTGACTTGCTTGCATTCTTTTAACTAATGCTTATGATAAATCTTCTCATTTAAGCATTTGCAATATCTAATATATATTTCGGATGCAAGTTAGGGCTTAAGCCAGCATTACAATTAAGCTTAATAACAAGTGAATTAATTATAATTTAATTAAGAATTAACATGTATGTGAATATGATATATCAAATGATGATGTGGATGTTTGATAAAAAGAAAAAAAGAAAGAAGTTTTATATATAAAAGTTTGTTAATTGGAGAGTTGACAAAGATAATAATCAAACCGTTCAGGTGAATATATACTGATGATAACAACAAAAGTCTGATACTTTGAGGATTTGGTTTGGGATAAAATTACTGATTTTCTAGATTTTAAAATATAGAAAATTAATAATATATAATAAAAATAATTTTAAAAAAATTTTGAATATGACAAAGGATTTTATTGATAAAATTGAGATTTAAAATTTTAAAAATGTATTTTTTACTTTTAATTTATATATTTAAAAATTATCTCTTAAATGTAAATAAATAGTTAATAAGAAAATTATCTGACTCTCTCATTATCCTTTGAAATAAAAGCATTCTAAATAATTAAATTGAAGGGAGAAGACAAAATAAAAGAGTTATTTAAGGATATGGAATTCAGTAGGACCAATATATTTAAAATCGAATCAGTTAAAAAATCGATAAAGTTAGAAGGTTAGAGGATCATAAATTCGATTGGGATCGAATTGATTAAATTGGGAAAAATTAATATACATATATAATTTAATATTTATTATATATATGATAAAAATAAATATAATTTGATATTTTTTATTTTTTATCAAAAATTAAAAAGAATTTTTAAAAAAATTTTAATCCAATCGAACTAGAAAAATTAATTCAATTCGACCGATTCATTGATTAACTGATCATTTCACTGATTTTTTAATAAATTTTTGATAAATAAATTTTTAAAAATTGATCAAATCGATTCATAATTTAATTTTTAATTTTTTAATTTGATTAAACAGTTAGTTTTAAGTAGGGCACATAAATCCAAAGCTCTATTATAAAGTTGATGTACTACTATCATGCGTGGGGTGTAAAGTAAGCAATTATTATAAATGTAAGCATGATATGACAAAAATACTAGACCCATTCTTCATAAAACATCACCAATTTAGTTGCTCACTTTAGATACAAATATATTATCGGTATATTTTATTTTTTTTAATATCGAAGAGGAATAATTGAATTTGAGTATAATATTTAGTGAATGTGCATTTTATTATTAAATTATATATTAATATGTTTAGAGATAATAGTGGATTGAATAATACTCGTTTATATATATTTTTTATTTTTTATATTTTTAATTTATATATTTATGTATTTTTTAAGTATTTATATAATATAATTTATATTTTATATAAACAATATATAAATAAAATATTAAAAATAAAAATTTATATAATATATATAATTAGATTAAGTCCAGAACATATATTATTATTTTTTAAAATTAATCAAAATTCGACACGATTTCAAAATAAAAAATTCACTCGTCCCATTTATTAAACGAAACAAGTCGAATCGAGATGGAATGAATATTCGGCGGATCAAATAAAAATATAGAAAAAAGTTCAAAAATCCTTATAAATTTTAAATTATAAGTAATAAATAATAAAATTAGTGTATTCTATCACAATTTATTAGTTATTGATTTTTTTTTCCCACAACTAAATTGTTAGACAGTCATTCTAGCTACATGAAATTGAATTATTGTTTTGCAATTTTTTTTTTAGGTTATAAAATTTTAAAGGGAAACAATTTTTAGAATTTAAGCAATCATTCAACTATTAAAAAAATTACTTTTAAAAAATATGAATTGTGATATGTATTTTCCATAAATTTTTATTATATATTTTTTATTTAATTATATTTTATTAAAATATTTTAACATATACACGTTGTTGTTATTATTATTATTGTTATTATTAGTAAATTTAAATATTATATTTTGATAAATTTAATATTAATATTAAAAATATTTGCAAATAATTTTATTTTTAATTTTTTAATTAAAAAATATATTACATTATTTTTTTCACATCCATTAAACAATTAACTAGGATGTTGTTATAAATATGTAGATAAATGTGGATATTCATTCATCTATCCTACTACTCATAGATAAATGTGGATATCTATTTATCTATTCCATTAATTATAAATTTTTGTAATTAAGGGGGTATTTGGATAAAAATTAGCGTTTTGTTAAAATAATTGATTTTGTTAAAAATGAGCGTTAATCATAAAGCTACTTACCCAGCTTTTAAAATTTGCGTTAAATATTAAAAATAATCTAGTTTTCTTTTTTTACTCAAACACTTCAAAAATTATAAAACTCCTTAATTTTCTCTTAAAACACAGCTTATAGCGTTTAGCTTTATATCCAAACATTCTCTAAGTTTAATTTTATTGAACCATTTATGTTTTATTTTATATTGTAATTTATGATTGATTTTTATATATTATACATATGATGAAGATGAACTCTATAAAAAAGAGTTCATATTACTTTGTAATACACACCAAAAAAATAATAAAATACTCTCGCTTCTACATTTTTATTCTTATTTTTATTTTTTTTTTATTTTTATTTTCTTTATTTTTCATAACAGATGTAATATATATATATATATATATATATATATATATATATATATATATTTTGTTTGGAGGAATATATTTTCAACTTAATAATTTAATAAATAAATAATTTAGATAATATTTAATTATAAGAGTATCTCACTGCTAATTTTTGAATTAGGAAATAAAACAACGCAAAACGCTTAAGAGAGGTGAGGAGAGGAGAGGAAGATGAAAGAAAACCAGATGGTCCAGATCGGTTAACGGCCGGTACAACCGCCTATTTCAGCTTTCCTCTCTTACCAACTATTCACTGTTCACACACGATAAACAACTCAAACGTAGCTTTCACTTTTCTGCAGCAAACGCTCTTCTCTCACTATCTCTGGTGTATCGGCTCAACAAACAATATGAACAAAATAAAATGATTTCTTTCTCTCTCTCGAATTTCTAGGGTTGCTGCTCATTCTCAGAAGCACCCGCTAAATTTTGCTTTGGAATTTTACGATTTCAATCGCAAACGTCACTTTTAAAAAACGGCATCTTCACGCAATTCTATATTCTCTATCCTTAAATTTACTTCCCTTTCTCTCTCTCTGGTTCTGTGCAATTCTTCGTCAAATTCCAGTAAGCTCTCTCTCATACTTCTTTTCTGGACGATTCGCTAATTGCTATGTCAAATTCCAGTTCTTCGTTTTGCTTGTGTTAATTAATTAATTTATTTTTTTATATTTTTTGAAAAACGAGTAGTCAGCGTTTGAGTCAATGTCGACTCTGTTTGGACTATAAGGTCGGAAGCTAGTGGGAGACGATTTTAGACGACGTCGTTTCTCTGTCGGTTGTTTCTCTGTGATCTGAGCTGAAATTTGTATCTTCAAACTTCTGGTGATCAAATTTCAAATTTGAAGTATAATATATTTGGATACTTCCTACGATGTCGTTTTCCCTGACTTGCTTTGACTTCTCGAGTTCGTTTTCCGATTGATTATGACTCAACTTAGAGAAAGATTAGTTTACTTCAGATAGTTTTTTTTTTTTGTTTTTCTCACTGATTTGAGTGGAATTGGATTTAGTTTTGAGTTCTTCGTTCTGATATGGGTCATTTTTAAACTCGGCGAATATTTTTGTGATTATACTGACTCCAATCTGATTCTGTTATTATTATTATTTTTTTTTTCTGAAAGGGTCAGTGTTGAATTCGATTCTTTTTTTTTTTAAATGTAAACTTTGTTGTTTTGATGATGATGATGATGTTATTCTTTCTGGGTTATAAAATTGTGATTTAGAAATTGACATACTTGAAGAGTCATTGACTTTGTTAGTATTTGATTAAAATTGGGTTGATGATGCAGTTATCATGACACTCTGATAGAATATTGATTCATATTTTGATCAAGAAGAAATTATTCTGGAACTGGATTTTGGTCAACAAATATTATATACATGCATTCTGTATGAATATGTTTTAGGGTAGCTGTTTGGATGGGGTTTGACGTGTGGGTCTTATTTATACCTTTTTTTTTTTATTATGCAGAGGAAGCTAGCTTTGGATCCTGAGAAGATTGGTTTTGAATTCTGCGAGAAAAAAAATAATGAGTACGCAACTTTTAGAAATCCAGCCCAGGGAACTGAAATTTATAGGTACGGCCCCATCCTAATAATTTTTTATTCTTGATCGTTGATTTAGCTTTTAATAATTTTTGCAATTGCTATTGCTATTAAAGATAATTGATGCCCTGTTTGATGAAAAAGAATGGGCTGGGAAAAGATAGCAAAAAAGAATTATGAAATTTAACGTTTTTATCTTGTTGCTGTTTGCTTTTGGGAAGACGAAAAGAGTAGAAAAAACGTGGTTTAACCTGGTATATTTTTTAAGGCACACGGCCTTTTCTTTATTTCACTTTTTAAAACATGTTTTTTTCCCCAGTTATTTTTGCCAAGAGTAGATGTTGAGGCAAATCTGGGAATACTTTTAATTGCTGGGAATATTTAAATGAATAGGTGTATTGGTTTTATGGATGTAATAGTTGTGCTATTCATATCTGCAGTTGAATTGAAGAAGCAAAGCTCTTGTGCTGTACGACTTAGCAATAACACCCACTACAGTGTTGCTTTCAAGGTTCGAACTGTATTTTGCTTGATTTCATCTTTCAAGAGAGAGTCTAAATTTTGAGATTTACATTGCTAGACATATACATGACTCAGACATGACAATTGGCAGGTTAAGACTACTTCTCCTAAGAAATATTGTGTGCGACCAAATGTTGGCATTATCTTGGCAAGATCAACTTGTGAATTTACTGGTAAGCATCTTTCATTTCCACCCATGTAACTGTGACTGTATTGAGCATTTATATGCATGCAAATATGGCTCTATATAATCATTGTTTATTCAATGTTTTGTTACCATGTTTGAAGCTGGAAGTATTATCCAATTGGAAGGGCTCTGTAGGGCCAGTGGTTGTCAATTTATTTTATGTTTACATGCTTCGTTTTTAGAATCAGCTATGGTTTCTCCTTGTTTTAAAGTTATTTGCAGAATAAAAATAAAAAAAAGACTCATGCTTCTCTGGTTATTCACATCTCATACAAAAGGAGCAGACTCTCTTGAGACAACCTCAGTGTGGATCAAATTATCAACTTACAAAGAGGACATGACATAGTTAACTTAGAAAACAAAGGAGAAAGGGCATATTTTAAGATGTTATGCTACTTGAATTACTAGATATGCAAATGGAGGCTAGCAAAGCATCGTATTTTTCTGTTTGTTGACACACATAGCTGCTGTTCTTCGTCATTTTTCTCCTTGTACTCCTTTTTGCACTTCATTTATTATTTACTCTGTGCTGTGTTATAGTTTTAACTTTAAAATACAAATTATTCCTTTCTGTTACTATATTGTTGTTTTGATCCTCTTGGGCTTGATGTTAATGTAGTTACAATGCAAGCTCCAAAGGCTGCTCCGGTTGATTTGATCTGCAAAGACAAGTTTTTAATCCAAGGCACTGTTGTTCCTCTTGGGACAACTGACAAGGACATAACACCTAATATGGTAAGTATTTTGGTCTTACTTTTTTACTTTGACCTTCTGTTTTTTTTTTTTTTCTTTTTATTATTATCGCCTTGATCATTGGCAGTTCAGCAAAGATGATGGCAAGTACATTGAAGAGATCAAGCTGAGAGTGGCCCTCATCAGCCCACCTGAATCTCCGGTACTGTCACCAATTAATGGGGTGCTTAAACAGGGGCCTCATTTTGAAGGTCCCCTGCTGAGAGATCCTGTATTGAGTCGAGTGAATACCATTCCATCACACAAGGTTAAAAATTTCTTCTAGCTTGACAATGTTAGAATTACCTAGTTAGTAAGATAGAACTTTTGATTCCAGCATTTTAATTTGATGATTGCAACAGTATTCTTCCAATTATTCTCAAATTTCCTTTAAAAATTTTGTTCTTTCAGGCTATTAAGAATGTGGAATTCAAAATGACTTGTAATCAGGAGTCCAAAAATGAAGAGGATTTGGAGTTGAAGCAGAAGAGGGATGTGATAAGTGTTCAGGGGTCAAAGCCAGCAAAAGATGCGGAGTTGATGCAAAATAATATTGTGGTTAATGGTGAGGAGGTAAATCTGTCAAAGGATGAAGAGCTGAAGCCAGAAACTGATGCCATTTATGATAAGCCAGCAAAGGATGCAGAGTTCCCTCCACTTAAGCATACACTGGATGCAGATTTCTGTCCACCGAAGGTACTAAAGTATGCAGAGTTCTCCCCTCCAAAGGCACTGAAGGATGCAGAATTCTCTCCATCAAAGGCATTGGAGGATGTAGAATTCTCTCCACCAGAGGCATTGAAGGAATCAGAAATTGTAACTATAAAGGCTGTGAAGGAGCTTCAGTTAGCAAATGATGTTGAGGAGATGAAGTCAAAACAGAATATACTTGAATCAAAGCTGAATGAGGTTAGCCTTTCTAAGTTTCTGATCCAAATTCCTAGGTTTTTGGGTTATCAGAAAGTTGAATGCATGAAATTGAATCTAGTATTAATCTAATATTTTCAATACTGATATACGATGTAGAGCCCCACTAGTTTGGTTGCCTCAGAGGTTTGCACATTGTTAAAGAAAATAATGATTTCATATAATTTGCTCCTTTATGATGGCGTATGTCCAGCTATAAATTTACTCTCTCTCCTGTCTGTCTCTCTGTCGAACTTTGTAATAAATTGCAGTCATACTACATCTTCCATAATTAAACTAACTCTGCCTTATTTTTCAATTGTATCAAGATGGTGACTACTTTAATTTTAGAGCTTGCAAGATGTCACTCGTTTTTTAGAGCTTGCAATATGTGACCTGTTTATGTAATACAAGAAATAAGTTAAAATCTAGTAGTCTCTCTCTCTTTGGCAATCATTTTAAATTCTTCTTCTTTTTAATTTATTTATAGCATATGTATGCTTAAATGATACAGGTAGATGTAGATTTTAGTTGTGTTTTATGTGGACAACTATCATCAAGTTTATATGGTCACAGGTTTTTGCCAAATTTTGCATGGTTTTGGATGCTCTGAACTTGGAAGTTTGGCTTTTCCAACTGTGTTTTTTGGGTTTCCCATGCAGGCAGAATCTACTATTCTGAAGTTGACAGAGGAGAGGAGATTAAGCATTCAGGAGAGAGAAATTTTGCAGGAAGAACTAGTAAGTTCTCTTATCTTACCAGGGGAAAAAAATCTAGTTGGCTGGTATAAACTATGTATGCTTGTAATTAGTTTCCATATCTGAGGCAATTTGTATGCCCTTCATCACTTTCATTTTCTCACTTTCAAGTTACAAATTTATAATTGTGGACCTAGCAAGCTTCATACTTTAAGCTTCTTATATGAGTTCTTAATATCAGCTCTTTTTATTTGGCAGGCTATGCTGAGGAGCAGGACAAGAAGCACAAAAGGAGCACAAGTGGGATTCCCTCTCCTTTTTGTTGTTATGGTTGCTCTCATCAGTATTTTGCTTGGATACCTTTCACGTCCCTGAATATGGAGCCAGCGCAGAGTATTTCGAAGTTTGTTACTTCGACGTTCTAATTGTGCCTTCTCATTATAAATTCTTCATCCAGGAGATAGCAAGAGACAGGAAGTTGGAGAGTTGGATTTTTTCCCTTTTTGGATTATAGTTCACTCTAGGCTTAGTATGTTGCATGTGTACATGAAACTCAGTATGTAAAGTGCCTGATTGATTCTGATAAAAAAGAAGGGAAAAAATTGTTAGTTGAAGTAAATAGTTAAGAGGGTAGTATCTCTAATAGCATCTTTTGCTGTTAAATTGCAGTTTTATTACCCATATATACATGGAATCCCTTTTAAATTCTGGTTGTCAATGAACTGCATTCTTCTTTTTATCTATGATCAGATGAATTTATCTGAACTTTTCTAATTCATATAGCTTAGTACATTCATGAGCTTTGAATGGTGATGACTGATAAAAAGTTATAAACTGCGCTAAAATTATTTTGAAAATTAAAGCCAAGGAAGGCAGATGTGGATTAAGGATAAATAGAGGAAATGGTTATGGCGTTGGAATCTTAGCAGTTGGGAGTAACTTGAGATGTAAGGTCCAAACTCTTTGTTGATGATTTGGAACTTAGTAGGAACTAATTTGAAAGTAATGAAATTAAATGCAAAGAATAATGAAATCGAAAATTGATTTTATTACAAAGATAATGCCATCTTGTTGCCATTGATTTTTTAAAATTTCTTAGTGCATTTTTGTTTCTTAAAAATAAATAATTTTCTTTAGAATGAAAAATCAATTTTAATGATTGAGGTATAATAGTTATAAAATTACAATGACTATAACAAGTTATTAGGTTTTTAGAAATTTTGAAAATTAAAAAATATATAATTATATAATTCAATATTTTCTGCACCATGGAGACAGAAGCAAAAGATAAAATTTCTGAAAGTTAATAAAACAAAAAGTTATTATTTCTGATTTTTATAATAACGAAAAAAAGCCGAACGGGAATGTAAACGAAAACAAATTAGAAAAGAAATGAAAGAGAAAAAGAACCATCAGTCTCTAATTCTAAGAAGATTAAAAATCTCAATAACATAAATACTTAATCTATACTTAAATTGCTTAATCCACACTTAAATTAGATTACTTGAGAAACAGGAATGCAGAGTAAATAAAATAATGTCGCCGATCAGCAAGTTGAACATTCTACCTTTGATTTACCAAACAATAATTTTGAGAAAATATTGTGAACAAGAATTTCACAAATACAGTTTAAAAAAAAAAAAAAAGAAGGGAATTTGGCGGGCAAAATTACCTGCTCCGTGACAAGCTTATCCACCGTACACAAGCTATTGACATGTCACTTGCCAACGTGGCAAGATAGCCACATATACAGGTGGTGATGACATTGCCTACAGCCACGAGGAACATGGCCTACATCTAGGTGGCAAATCCAGAGCCACGTTTCACGTGGAGAAGAAGTGGCATGTGGCCACCGTTACCACGAGTATATTTTTATGATGGCAGCCGTATTGTGAGCCACATGATTTCGGGACAAGTCATTGGTCACATGTAAATCCA
Source organism: Aleurites moluccanus (assembly GCA_948193065.1). NCBI lineage: Eukaryota > Viridiplantae > Streptophyta > Magnoliopsida > Malpighiales > Euphorbiaceae > Aleurites > Aleurites moluccanus. The sequence goes on from CANXYC013179002.1 coordinate 37,265, forward strand.
TATCCACTTATTTACGAGATTGACTGTGGAGATGACGTGTACACCTTCTATCACGTGTTACTTAGATGCGCCACGTTTACAATGGGATGATGTGGCATAGCAGACGTTGCTTTTAACGAGGTTGACTGTGGAGATGACGTGTACACCTTGCGAATACGTGGCAGATGAGCCACGTGTACGATCACGTGTTACTGGGATATAGAGGAACCACCTGTCAAGTCCTGATAAGGCGGCATATAACAGCTTAGTCTCCTACCAACAGAGAGAACATCTGATAAATGTTAGATTTCCTCTTACAATATATTTTGCCAATCAGTTTTTTCTGCTACCGATGTGGGATTTTTCTGTCTGCCGCCGATTTTAACACATTGTTTCTCTATGTGATTTGCCGGTTGAACAGAACACAAATTCAATATTGCAAATCTAGAAATAAAACAGCTTTTTTTTTTCCCTACAAAAGTTCAGTCTCCCGCAGTTTTCTTGCCTTTTCAATGTTTTCTACAGTAGACCAAGTCTTCTGTGACCAGAAACGTCCACCATCCGACCCTCAAAATCTTCGGAACCTTCAGAAAATTCAAAACCTACACCTCCATACTTTGCTAATTTCTCCCCGCAATGGCAGTACCCCGAGGCTCATTTTCTCTCAATCAAAACCCTACTCCGAGAGCTCGAGAAAACCCACAAAACCAATACCCAAAACGAAACTCCAAAAAGGGAAAAGAGAGGTACTATGACGAGACCCGTATTTCAATCTGAAAACAAAAAACCAGAAAGCAAAATCGAAGATAGCGAAACAAAACCCTCTGTTGATTCCGCAAACGAAAACCCAGAAAGCGAAAACATTGGTAAATCATCCAAGAGACCTGTATACCCATAGATAGCGGTGAATCATTGTTATTGTACTTAAATAAGCATGTAGAAGAGCGTGAAGTATTGCAAAATGGCTTCTGCGAAGCATTGAGGTTCTTCTATCTATCAAATTCGAGTAAACGTGATTTGAGAGTTACAAGGAAGAATTGTGGGGTTTTGCTTGACAAAAATTTGGACCTTTGGTGGGATCCCAAGAAAGGAAGCAGGCATGGGAATGGCACTGGAGGGGGAAGCGAATATGAAGAATTCATTGGAAGAATTGGGGTCTTTGATACTTGTGGCTGCTTTTGGGTTAATGGATGGGTTTGATAAATATAAGACTTTGTAACATTTTGACACTGTTTCGCAGTGTGAACAGGCGCCTGAGTTGTTTCGAGCTCTTGGATTTATTGCTTTTGTGATTGTTGTTTAGTTTTCATGCTGTTTATCTTTAAATATATTTGCTATGATTAATTAATCTTATAGATTGCAAAGAATTGAAACTGAAAATCTGTTGTTAATTATTGGTTTCATGAAAGTTTAAAAGATGTGCTTGGACTCTGGATTAAATTTCTGGGTGTTGGTATGTGGAATTAGAACTTAAATCATTAGTAAAGGACAATCTAGAAATGGCAGTGGAATTACATTTTTTACAGCCCTTAATATAACATATACCATAATTTTGCAGCATTTTGATGGACTCTGCAATTTTTTATTTGATTTTTAGAGTTTATTCAGAAGCTATAGACAAAACAGGAGACTTGAGGTTGTTCCTTTCATATGTGCTTTTGAATTGGTTGATAAGTTCCTCTATTGCCACTGCTTTGAGCTCATTCAGACTATGCTGAGGGGAACTATAAAAAAATTTGCAATAAGGGTAATAACTTAATAAATGCTTTGGTACGTTACCCCCTTGCTACATCATGAATCTGACTAGGGTAATTAATTGGTCTGCTCTAGGTTTCTGAAATTACTTCTGAAATCCTCGCAGGATAAGGCTACACATACTCAAATAGCTGCTCTGAGAAGTTTACTTAGATTAATCAGAAAATACGAACTTCATTCAGAGTATTCAACTGAGATCATCAGAGATCACATCCTGCAGAAGATTGGAAGTAAACAAACTGCTACTCATGAGGCACGAACCAAATCAGTGATACAAATATGCGTCTACAGACAGTGGCACCAACAGCACCTGCCTCAAATGTTTGTTAATAATAGCCCAGCAAACTCATAGGTCATCTTATTATCAGGAGACAGGCTTGTACAGAATTGAAGATAGAACATCAGCACCGCCAGTGCTTCTGTTAGTGATACTTCAACCAGTCATTCAATGCAATCATCTCAGGCGCACACAACATGGTAAATGTCAGGTCCAGATGCACTATAATTTCTCCCATCTTCCAGACTATACAATTTCAGAGGCTCCTCCACTGTTACTGCTCCTACAAACTCATCAGATGGTCTCTATGGTGCAGAAGGTTATGTTCACTGCATACTGCAAATGGGATTAATGAATGGACGGCGTGGATCTGATGCTCTGCTGTTTTTGACAATAAATTTACTTCAATGGGTGGACCATATGGGCCAATGGCCTCAACTTCATACAGACTGCATATGAGTTTATTAGTTTCAGAACATCATAAAAGTGTTAGAAATGGGGTACTAGGTAGCTTGGATTGACTGAATTGCCATACACTAATTTCGCAATGCTACTGGTTCAAAATTCTTGTGAATCAGAAACTTGTGACTCTAGGAAGCAAGAAAATTTGGATAAAATCTTAGCTCGACTTTGCGTTTTAGTTTTTTATTTTGCTTTTTAGTTTTTATCATTGATGATAATTATATTTAAATTATGCATACATCACTTGGTCCCTCATGCAATTCCAGTCTAGAATTAAAATGACTCTTTCAAATAATGAAGTATGTCTTGTCTAGAAACCCATCCGCTTGTACATTAGCAAAAAACCCAGATAATCCACTACCATACAACCAACGGCAAGCATCAGTTATTGATCCTTCATAGCTTACATGGAAAGAAAATAACAGAAATCGATGAAAATTATAAAGGCGACCGAATTATAAATAAGGCAATAACTGATGTATTATTATACACACAAAACTAATCATCACGCTAAAATCTTGGCAAAATTTATAGCAGAAGGTTCGAAGACGTCCTCCTTGTTTGTCTTCAATGTGCTAATAACTTTACATCTTTTTACAACTTTCTTGTCTTCTCATTGCCATTGATTGTGGGTACTCCGTTCTGTTGGTGAACCAGGAACAAAGGGAACAAAACCCCGGCCACCAAATACAGGACGCATAAATGCATCATCAAACTTACGCCAGTTGTCATGAACGGTGTGAGTTGGGGTGGTCAGGAAGGCACGTATGCTGTTTGGACGGGGTACATCATTGCCACCAAGATCATCTGAGGAGTCTTGATTTTCCCCAAGAAGGGGCACTGTAACTGACTTTGGATTTGACGATATTGTAGTGCTCATTTGTTGAGGTTTTGGATGCGGCAGCAAAAATCTTATAAGAGGTTTAGTCATCAAACCGAACACCTGAACAGGACCAAATGATTGAATGAGAATAAGTTAACTGGCAAGCAATTGCAGAAGCACACCCAAATGCGCCTTCTATTAAATTAGAGAATGGGCAGTTGTTGAAGTAGCTGCCAGATTAACTCTAAAATTACTACACAAAGAGACCACAATAATCCATAAAACTAAAAAGCTAGAATGTGCATGTATGGTAGCATGAATTTTGATTTTTCCTTTTTCTATGCACAGTAGTGTTTCATGCTATCAATCATAGGCAAATGCAAACCTCAAGCAAATAAAATTGCTACGATATGCTTCTTGAAGCAATTACAGAAAATACCAAGGTAGTGAAAGAATCATGCAAGCACTCAACCTAGGAAGGAGATATCTTACCATAGTACTGAAAAGCACAACACTTATGGTGCTGGTAATCATTATTGCGTTCCCTCGCAAATGGGTATGCCCCAAGCTTGTAAACTGCACTTATTTAACATGAAGTTCATAAAATGATAAGATATCAAACAATAGTGCATTGTTTATAGTCTACCTTGTTGTATGCAAGTGCCATTGACACTGCACCTCTCATTAGACCAGCCCACCAGATCACAACCTAAAGAGAATCAACGTTAATGTGCCTTAATAGAATTCAGAGCAAAAAAAAAAGGCTGATAAGATCAAAGAAACAGAATCATGTACTTGCTGCTTGAAGCCAAGCTTCTCAGTCTGTGATTTCTTAGATAAGTTGGATACAAAGGACAAGGGGAAAACAAAAGCAGCTCTTCCAATCATTACAAGAGCTAGCAATATTGAACTCACTGCAACTGATGTTCCAGGACTGTGACAAGTCAAATCAATCACCATAAAAATCAAAAGATAGTATTGCAACCAACAAAAGTGTTACATTGGGGACTGTAAAATTCTAATATAATCCAAACAGGGGAGTGAAGTTTTTATAAATATTTAACATACCTATCACTGACAAATCTCCACTTTTCAATGTCTAAGGCATCCATACCAACATAAAGGAAGATAAAAATCTCAGCAACAAATGACATGGTCGCAAAAGCATGCCTGTGATATTCGGGTAAGACATAAAATACTAAGAAAACAAATAGTTACTGATTAAGAAAAAAGTGACAGTGATTGCCACCATGCAAAAAAAATCTACAGAAAATACATACTTGGAAGTGACTCTTGAACTCTCAGTCACATTGTGCCAGGTGTAATGGGACATCACAATCCCACAGAAAAATACAGTGAGAATCCCACTCAAATAGAAAAGCTGAATGATAAATTGAAGTTATCATGTTTAAGTAACCATCAAATGTAATGAAACCATTAGAAGAAAAACAGAAGAAGGGTCTTCAAAAAAGTACAGACAAAACCTTACTTCAGCCAAAATATATGAAAGGTATGCCATGAGCAGCATAAGAGCAAACTCTCGATCTGTTGAGTGCCTGAATCATATTAGAAACCAATTCTAGTTACAATTTTAGAACTTCCATTCTAAAGTGCAAGGACAGAAATATGTCTATGTCTATCTAGGAACAAGTAACAAGCATATCTACTCAAATTAAAATCTTTGAACCCCGACAGCAAAATGAATATAAACTTCTGCTGAAATACATATGGTTTCAAAAACTCGACCACCAGCCGGTAAAGTCATAAATACTAACACACCTTTCCAATTCAAGGACTCGTCTGGTTTCACAAATAAATTTGAGTATAAAACAGAAAATGCCAGGTCATAGTTACAGGAAAATCCAGCACAACTTAGAAACTTAGATTCAAGCCACTAAGTACCTGCCAATATATAGCTTTTTAATGATGTAAGCACTAAGTAGCCCAGTCTGCAAGAAAAAGAACCAAATGCACGACTCAGTTAATTGCTTGCAAGTAAACAGGAGAGAAAATATCTTCCAGTATGTGTGAGAATGCATGTTGAGGGTGGGGGTGGAGAGAGAGAGAGAGAGAGAGAGAGAGAAGCTTACAACAACTCCCAGCATAGTGCTTGTGACAAATAAATAGAAAAAGTTGCAAATGAACTGCCATGCAATTCTGGGATTGATATTACTGAGATCAAAGCTCTGGATTGCATTGAAAAGCACCACTGATGTAGCATCATTTACAACACCCTCCCCGAATACTAGACTATAGAGTAAGGGTGTTTCATCCTGATTAAGCACCTGCATCGATAGATGAAACAAATTTAACTTTTAAGAATATAGCTTGTTTTTCCAAATTCAAAACAACACTATTTAATATGTATCAGACCTGCAATGTGCAAACAGAATCTGTTGCAGCAAATATGGCACCGATCGCTGAAAATTGTAGAGCAACAAAGTAAGCTTCCAAATAGGGTGAAAATGTTTAAGCTAGAGTAAAAGAATAATGAAACAAAGGGAATTCATAAATTAACCTAGATAATCCCCAATATCCAGCTGACCAATATCCATTTTCTCAAAGAATTTTGTAGCACCTGTCAGAACATAGGTAACTGTCAGTACTAAGTATCTCCTGTCAGTATGAGCCAAATCATATAGGCTGGCTATTGATGTCAACAAAGATCACCACAGAAGTTTTATTAAGAAAGTTCAATTCATTTTATTCTTATTCATAAAGCAAAATGTTGGCAAGGAATTACCAGGCCAAAAACGAGATGCAAATGATGATTTATATTGAGATTCCAAGCCAAACCTACTATGCCGCAAATTTAATAAAATGAATCAAAGATAAATAAAATGGCTGCTGAAATTATTAAACCTTTTCTCTTTCTATCCTCAAAAGAACATACATTAGTCAAAGTTTACTAATACCATCTTTACATCAGTAATATTGCTTCATTTACATAGATTGAGTTCAATTTACCAATAATGTATCCTAATAATCCATAAAATGGGAAAATTCAGTGGTTGCTCTACCCAGACCTCTAAAACAATTTCTTATTAAATCATCCATGTAATCAGCTGGCATCAGGAAGATTTAAAGCAAAGTAAAATCCATCCAAGAAGCACTATATCACCTACGGTAACCAGCAGAACGTTACTGTTTGATCCTTCATAACTGAGGTTGCCGTTCGTCCAACCAAAATACTTCTCATTTCTAGTTTGAGAAAAGTTGTAAAAAGCTAAAATATTAAAATCCTTTAATGAATCTAATGCAATTCCCATTACATAAAATTCAGAAATTGAAATGTATTACTCATTATTGAAAACCTTTCCAATATCTAGTAATGGGTTTTCCTCCTTTGTGCCACACCATACCTTATAGGCTCCAACATGTAGATAAATTCCCTTTACAATTTTTAAAAGGGATCTAAACCTTATTGAACAAGCAGGTCGATGGCTTAAATAAAAACTCACTGCCTATCTACAAAACCAATAAGTGTGATCCAATAAATAACAAACAGGAAAATGAGAAGAGCAAGCAAAGATTAACAATATTTTAGCAAAATCTAAAATTTGGCTTTTTTTTTGGACGAATTTCTCCCGCTCTTTCTGCTGCAACTACATACATGATTCCATCAAAAAAGGAAAAGGAACATTGCTGTTGCTTTGAATTGCACATTTATATTACATTTCCAATTCAGAATTTGTAAACAGCGTTATATAATCTTGCACCTGCAGTTTGACATCTCATTTTGATGATCATAAAGGCGAGACTCAAATATTGATTAGGAATGATAGTGCATAAACATGGCATTCAAATACTGAAACCGACAAATAAAAAAAGGGTTTAGCATCACAAGTCATGAAAAATAAATAGAGAGAAGCAGCGTCCATCCCTTACATAAGCCTTTTCCAAGGTAAAGGTTGCACTTTTGACAAAGTTGGCAAACTATAATTCATTTGAATATCTAAACCTATGCTTGCCTCAATGAAACTTCAGAAGCATAGCCAAGAACTAAAGCAACTACAAGTGTCACATACCTACGGTTATGACGAAACAGGATATTAATGTGCCAACAGCACCAAATAGCATAATAGTGATGAAGTTACGAAAGAATTGCTTCTTTTTCACCTGAAACCTGGCACAAGATGCAGAGGTCAAAAATTAAAATACTAAATCAGGCCAGACGAAGTCGGTCATACTCATCAAAATAAATGATCAATATCACCATTACACCAACATAAAATAAAGAAAAAAACATTAATGCTGGAGACAAGACAGGTGAAAATGATCAATACCAGGAAAACAAAGTATAAATTGGAGAATTTTCAAGGAACAAAGAAGATTTTTAAACATGCAGATATGTTGCTGAAAGTAATTAGTTTAGAAGAGGATTTATCTCAACATGCACCTGACCATTCACCAATGCTAAAAGGAGCAAGAAATATACCCTGCATTAAATATAATAGGCGGTAGAAGATATATAAAGAAAAGATCCTCGCTGAAGACTAAAAGATGCGAGCTTCTTCCACCGCTAATCAGCAGAATGACAATCCCAGTGCAAAGCCCCTGCCACCAACCCATACAGCATCAAACATTTTAGTCTAAAGACATAATTCATACCTAAACAATTGCACTTGTAAGTAAAGTACATTCCACCAATGTGCTTTTACTTCAATTTATGACCTCAAATCAATCATAACTTGATAAAAAAAATGAAAAGTTTGAATATAGAGAATCTTACAATCACAAGGGCTGTAATGGACTCATTCATCCACCTATTCTCCTCTAGAAGATGACCAATCACAATACAAGCGCAAAGAAGCGCCACAAATAAGTTCATAGAGACCACAGAAGCATGATCAGATGTTGATAGAGACAGCAATTTTGACATAACCGAACCTACAAGAGTCTCCATGATATCCACTTCTTCTTAATAACCAAAATTAAACAACAAAATAAAGATAATTAGACAATAATTAGAAATGTCGAAGCTTTAGAGTGCTTCCAAGAACCCAAAATATCCACGGAACATATTTTTTGTTTCTGAACTATCCATTCCAAGAAGCACTGAAAATAAGTCAATTTATTCAACTGTACGATCTATCTGCATTAAAATAAACCAACACTTATTATTAGCAAATAAGGCATCAATTAAGCTAATTTCCATACAATCAGAACTTAATGATTAAATTATATATATATATATATATATATA
>CANXYC013179128.1:0-19661 GCA_948193065.1 Aleurites moluccanus
GTTAATGTTAATTAGGCTTAGAATATGTTAATTGGAGGCTAATGGATAATGATTTTGTGGTTGTTTTGGTGTAGAAAACAAAGATTGCACAAGTTGTGCTTATTGCCTCCTTTGAAGCTTTTGGGTGGAAATCAATTTTTCAAAGCATTTGGAAGCTTTAGGTGAGTCCTATATGCATCAAATAACGTGCCTAATACATTGGATTGATGATTTAAAACCTTGTGCAAAATCACTATATTGGCCGAACCATATACTAATATTCATACCTTTGTATTTTGCTTTTTTTCCTTTGAATTCCTTAGCTATTTTGATCCATTTTATGTTGTTTAATCTTGTATTTTTGATACCTGTTGTGTTGCCTACAATGTGGTTTGTTTGTTGGTTGAATAGGCATATAAAACTTGCTCCAAATCCTAACCTATTGGCTTGCCATTTTGTGCCCACCAAGTGTTTGACAAATTGCCTAGTTATTTTTGCCTTGGCCTATTGCTTTGTATTCTATAGGCCTACCATTTGAATGCCATCATCGCCAGCAACATTGGCATGCCAATTGGCCTACCGATTTCCTTTTCCGAACCAACCTTTGTTCCATACCTTTGTTGTTTACCATACCCCTTATCATTGATTGTATATTGTATATTGTAATGCCATTGATTCAAATGCCATTTGATTTAAAAGATATTGAGTTTAATGCCATTGATGATACCGTTGTTGCATAATGGTGTCTATTGATATGATGTTCACTTGTATTGACCTGAATATGGTTTGACAGAGTTGCCGCTCCGACAGGGTAATGGGAACATACTGTCAGCAATATGCACTTTGAATTTTGTATTTTGACGTTCATAATCTAGCTGCTCCATGGGGTATGTATGGGATAGTTAAGATATGAACATGTATCTGTGTATATATATAATGATGTTTATGATATATGATGATAATATGATATGTGATGAGGAATATTATAGCCCACTGCACTAGATTATAGAAAGAATGACAAAATGAATGGTAATTAAGTAAAATGAATTATAAATTGATGCTTATAGATTATGCATGTGATACTGGGTTCTACGGGTGCCGGTTGCCATTGGCATCTCCCGCATCCTAGGACCGTCGCGATCCGAAAATAGATCGTGACAAAGGTGGTATCAGAGCTTTAGGTTACAGACATTGGAATTTTAGGTTACAGATGAATAGTACCTGAATTATAGAGGAATGGTGACTAAGTACAGAATGGGGTAGAATTAAGTAAACCATGGAGCATAAGATTTCCATTGTCATCTTTTGCTGTTATTATCTGTTATATGTTAGTATTCTACGTTTCTATTATATTCTGAGTGTGTTTTCATTTTTTCTGACAGATTACAGAGATGTCCAATGATAAAGACAGAGATACCAGAGAGGCAGAGGTAGCCTCCAATGAGTCCTTGGTGAGGGAGTTCTCAGTTTCAGAGGGTCCGTCCAGATCCTGATAGACTACAGAGGATACAGAAAGGGGCAACGATCCCTGGAGAGTTGAGATGATGAGGGGATTGATGAAGTTATGCAGGGATTTAGCTGATTTGAGGCGAGAACGTCAGAATGTACCGCCGCCACCAGTTCCAGCAGCAGTGCCTCCACTTATGGCACCAGAGGCAGTACCAGTTGCACTGGCTCCTATGCAGCCAGTAGGGGTTCCTGGGGAGCCTACTGTATAGGGAGGCCGTAGAGTTATTGAGGAGGGTGGTGTATCTATGTTTAGCTTTCTGAAGCTAAACTTACCAGAGTTCAGGGGCGACAGAGGTAGTGACCCAGTGGACTTTCTGGAGGAGGTGGAGAAGGTAGTTAGGAGACTACCTTGTTCTGAGTTGAGAGTTGTTGAGCTGGTGGGATTATTGCTGAAAAAGAAGGCTTAGACTTGGTTCTCTAGGAAGATGGAGCCCAAGCTATATGGTGAGCATCCACCTATATGGATTAAGATTCAACAGGGGCTTATAGATGAGTTTATTACTAAGGGGGTAGAGACCCGCAACCTGATTCAATTTGAGGAGTTGGAGTAGGGTAGCAAGTCTGTTGAGGAGTATACAAAGGAGTTCATCAGGTTGAGTAGGTATGCTACTCACATTGTACCTACTGAGGGTGAACTGATCAGCAGGTTTAGGAGGGGTCTTCATGCTGCAGTTCATAATGCATTGTTGGCTACAGAATTTACTTCTCTGACGACAGTTATTGATAAGGCTATGCAGATGGAAGAGAAGTATAAGACAGAGAGGGCAAAGAGGGACTAGAAGAGGAAAAGAGATCCAGAATCTCAGGTTATGAGGGGAGGAGTAACTCCCATCCTAGGCAGGCAGAGCTAGTGCCTCGGTTTGATCGGCGATCTTCAGCTAGTAGTCAGAGGAGGAGAGTTTAGAGTAAGGGACCACCAGTGTTACCGTCTACACCTGCTTATTCATAGGGTTCCTTTATACCAGCAGCATAGATGCCTGATGTGCTAGTTTATAGGTTCTGTGGATGAAGGCACAGAGGGGATTGCCGGTTGCAGTCAAGTGCCTGTTTGAAATGCGGGCAACATGGTCACTTCATTAGCAGATGTCCATTATGGGGTGAGCAGCAGCCATCTGCTACAGTATCTCAGTCGATGGTACAGATGAGTCAAAATGAGGGCAGAGAGGCATCAGGCAGAGGAGGACAGGCTCCCAGCAGTAGTCAGGCCCCAGTGGGTAGCGGTCAGGGCAGAGTATTTGCAGTCAACACTCAAGAGGCTCAGAGATCATATAACATGGTCACAGGTACTATTCTGATTCAGAATGAGATTGCAGATGCCTTATTTGATTCTGGTGCTACTCATTCTTTTGTGTCACCACACTTTGTACCTAAATTGAATAAGGAAAGGAGATTATTAAATGTATCTTTAGTGATTGCTACACCGATGGGTGAGAGTGTTGATGTGGATTATTTCTATCCTAATTGTGTGATTAAGATTGATGATAACATATTGCGTGCTGATTTGATTGAGCTGCTAGTGTTAGAGTTAGATGTTATTTTGGGTATGGATTGACTTACGAGACATCGGGAAGTTATTGATTGTTATCAGAAGTAGGTCAAGTTTTAACCTGAGGGGCAGCCAGAGTTTGAGTTTCAGGGTGATATACGGGAGTTTAGGGTTAATCTAGTTTTTGCTATCCAAGCTAGGAGGATGATTGGGAAAGGTTGTTCAACCTATTTAGCTCATGTGATAGATGTGCAGAAGTCTTCTATAGATCTTGATCAGATATCAGTAGTTTAGGAGTTTCCTGATGTGTTTCCTGAGGAGTTTCCAGGATTGCCCCCAGATAGAGAGATTGAGATTGAGATTGAGGTATATGTAGGCACTGATCCTATATCCATTCCTCCATATAGAATGACTCCAGCTGAACTGAAGGAATTGAAGGTGCAGTTACAGGAGCTATTAGATAGAGGGTTCATCAGACCGAGTAGTTCTCCATAGGGTGCACCGGTATTGTTTGTAAAGAAGAAAGATGGCTCTTTAAGAATGTGTATAGATTACAGGCAGTTGAACAAGGTGACAGTGAAGAATAATTATCCATTGCCTCGAATAGATGACTTGTTTGATCAGCTGCAAGGTGCTAGCCATTTTTCGAAGATTGATCTGAGGTCTGGGTATCACCAGTTGAAGATTAAGAAGGGTGATGTACCTAAGACTACTTTCAGGACCCGATATATGCATTATGAGTTTTTGGTGTTGCCATTCGGGTTGACTAATACATCGGCTGCTTTCATGGATCTAATGAACAGGGTGTTCAGGTCATTTTTGGATAAGTTTGTCATTGTATTCATTGATGACATACTTATCTATTCTAGGAGTGAGAAGGAGCATGTGGAGCATTTGAGGATTGTATTGCAAACACTTCGAGAGCAACAGTTGTATGCTAAGTTATCTAAATGCCAGTCCTGGCTAACCGAAGTGTGTTTCCTTAGGCATGTGATATGCAAGGATGGTATTAAGGTGGATCCTCAGAAGATTGAAGCAATTGTGAATTGGCCTCAGCCTACCAGTATTTCTGAGGTTTGCAGTTTTCTGGGTATGGCAGGGTATTACAGGAGGTTTGTGAAGGATTTCTCCAGGATTACAGCTCCATTGACTAGACTGATGCAAAACATGAGGGTGATTGCTTATGCTTCTCGTCAGTTAAAGAAACATAAAGCGAACTATCCGACTCATGATTTGGAGATGGTAGCTGCGGTATTTGCATTGAAGATTTAGAGGCATTACTTGTATGGATCGAAGTGTGAGATATATACTGATCATAAGAGTTTATAGTATATATTTCAGCAGAAGGACCTGAATCTTCGGCAGCGCAGATGGGTGGAGTTATTTAAGGATTATGACTATGAGATTCTTTATCACCCGGGTAAGGCCAATGTAGTGGCTGATGCACTGAGAAGGAAGTCTATAGGTAGTCTAGCTCATATCATGATTGGCAGGAGACTTTTGATCCGAAAGATGAGGGATTTGGCAGATATGGGTGTGGAATTGGATTTGGGATCCCAGGATCGGAACCAGGCTGTGATAGCCCAATTTTAAGTGAAGTCACTATTACTTGATGATATTAAAGTGGCTCAAGATAGGGATCCTTATCTACTGAAGCTTAAGGGAGATGTGCAGAGTGATAAAATGACAGAGTTTACAATGGAGGAGGGAGTACTGAAATGTGGGAAGCGTATATGTGTACCTGACATGAATGGGCTACGGGATTGGATTATGAGAGAGGCTCATTACTCAGCATACAGTGTACATCTAGGGATTACCAAGATGTACCATGATCTGAGAGATGTATATTGGTGGCCTGTTATGAAGGGAGATATAGCTTGGTTCATCTCCAAATGCTTAGCCTGTCAGCAGGTTAAGTTTGAGCATCATAAGCCATCAGGATTGCTTCAAGAGATTGAGTTGCCAGAGTGGAAATGGGAGCAGGTTACTATGGATTTTTTGGTTGGTCTACCGAGGACTACCAGGGGTTATGACTCCATATGGATGATTGTAGACCGGTTGACGAAATCTGCTCATTTTCTAGAGGTTAAGACCAGTTATACGGTAGCTCAGTATGCACAGTTGTATGTGGAAAAGATTGTGCGACTTCATGGAGTTCCTTTGATGATCATTTCAGACAGAGGTACATAGTTCACCTCCCGATTTTGGCAAAAGTTTCAAGAGGCTATGGGTACCCAGTTACGGTTCAGTACTACTTTCCATCCGCAGACTAATGGGCAGTAGGAGAGGACAATCCAAACTTTGGAGGATATGCTTCGATTTTGTATTCTGGATTTCAAAGGTAACTGGGATTATTATCTGCCATTAATTGAGTTCTCTTATAATAACAGCTACCACTCTTCTATTGGTATGGCTCCATTTGAAGCACTATATGGTAGAAAATGTAGATCTTCAGTCTGTTGGGTGAAGCCAGGGGAGAAGCAGCTTAAGGGGCCAGAGTTGATCAGAGAGACTATGAAAAAGGTGCCTATGATCAGAGATCGGATGAAGACTGCCTTCAGTAGGCAGAAGAGTTATGCTGATCCGAAGAGGAAAGATGTACATTTTGCAGTTGGTGATCATGTCTTCCTTAAGATCTTACCGATGAGGGGTATTATGAGATTTGGGAAGAGGGAAAAATTATCACTAAGGTTTAAAGGTCCATTTTGATGTTCATAATCTAGCTGCTCCATGGGGTATGTATGGGATAGTTAGGATATGAACATGTATTTGTGTATATATATAATGATGTTTATGATATGATGATAATATGATATGTGATGAGGAATATTACAGCCCACTGCACTAGATTACATAAAGAATTACAGAATGACAGAATGAATGGTAATTAAGTAAAATGAATTATAAATTGATGGTTATAGATTATACATGTGATACTGGATTCTACGGGTGCCGGTCGCCATTGGCATCTCCCGCATCCTAAGACCATCGCGATTCGGAAATGGGTCGTGACAGATACCTTCAAATGATAAGAATCATGGATTAGGACTTGTTCAACTAAGGTTTAAATGGGCTCCCTAATCTAAGATAGCATGATCATCTTAGTTGGGCTTATGAGGTAAAAAGGCTTTTAATGTACATGGGCTTTGACTTATAAGTTCTTGGTCTAACTAGTATGGGTGTATGAACATGGCATGGATGCATGAACATAGTATGAGGAAAAAATATTTCATCATGACAACTCGACAATATTCATTATGGTACATGGGCCTTAAGGTCCAAGATTTAGGTTCATTACATGAGGGCTAAATGGATTGGATAAAGGGGTACCCGTCACTCTATGGCAGTAATATACCTACCATATATGAAACAAAGAGTTTTACATGGATCCAACAGTATGTACTATCTGTTATACTTCAAAAAGATTTATGATTCGTTGCAGGGTGGATGCTTTTGCTATCTCCTAACATACTCAAAAAGAGTTTTCAGGTCAATACTACTTGTTATCTGAATGGCTTTGATTCGTAACTGGTTATGCAAATAATGCATGAAAATCAACTATTAAATAAAACGCCAAACAAAAATTACTTTAAAAAAAAGTATTATTTTCTTTTCAACCAATTAGTAGTCCTCTTAACTTTTAAAAAAAATTTGTCCCGGTCTCGCCCGAGTACCGAGATGCTCATTTAGGTGATTTCCCATGCAATAAAAATAGTTTTTGCCTTATATTTGCAAATCATTCCTTTAACTTTTATTTTAAAATTATTGTAGAGTCGCCACCTTTATTTTTAAGGAAAAAGAAAGGAAAACCCAATTTTTGACTCCAAAGTATAATCCAAAGATAAAATCACTAAACCTTCAAACTGGGACAGAATTCGAGGACTAGGTTTTTGATTTTAAGTAACTCAAATTTGGCTTTCCATTTAATGATTGATTTATAAAAAAGCTATTTCATGGGCAAGTGATAAGAATGGCATTTATACATGAATGAAGTATAATAAAACATGTAATTATAAACATCTATAAGCAATAAAGTAAAGAACAAAAAAAAAAGGCAAAGCAAAAGAGGTTTAATTATTACATCAAAACCCAAGAATAGGGGATGTTAACTCTAACCCTTATGAGAATTCTAGGTTAACCACACATTCCCCAAAATTATATAAAATCAAATACAAAATATACAAATTTGGAAAAAATAAGATTTTTTAGTGTTTTGGATTTGAGGCTATGAAACAGCTTGTCTGCGTATTTCTTCAAATGGGAATCAAAATCCACGTTGTTCTCCCATTTTGCAAAGGGGTTAGGTCTAATTTTAAGAAAAGTATGATTTTACCTCTTCCATTTTATCATGTTTTGGTTTTTTAATTGATATTTTACCAATTTAAAGAAAGGTAGAAGAAAAGATATATAATATGCAATGTATTAACTTTGAAAAGATTGACTTTAGAACACAATACCTTGCTTCACGACTTGGACAGAGGGTGTCTTAGAGTTCTTCCAGATCGGAGTTTTACTTTTAGTTAGGGCAATCAAATTAGTCAAAATTAATTAATTAATTATCCAAGTTGAATTAATTAGTCAAATTAAATTCAAAGTGATGGTCTTCTATTCCTCTAACTCAAAAAGAGTTAAAGAAATAAGTTCGAAATCAAAGAGAAGTGAGCCACTTAGTTAAAAAATAATGAATAAAGAGGCAGAAAGGAGAGCCAGCTAGAGAAAAATCAATCTAACTATTTTGGTGTAAGTTTTGGAAGCTTACAAGACCTTATATTTATAGGAAAAAATGTTGAGGGACTTTTCGATGTGTTTTTCGATGTGGGATACAGGAATTCCCATCGGACCTCTTTGGCTGCACCGCCAAAGAGCCTTAGCGGCACCACCAAAGCTTGATGGCGGTGCCACCAATGGCCTTGGTAGCTACCACTAAGGCCTTTTAGTGGTAGCTACCAAGTCCATTGGCGGCACCCACCAAAGAACCCTGGCGGCGCTGCCAATGGCTTTTAGCATTCCCGCCAAAATGCCACATGATGCTTCCAGCTTTTTTTGTCTAATTCCTTCAATTTGAAGGTGGTTTGACCTCTGATTGATGCCAATCAGATTGGTACAGTACAATTCATCTATATCAGAGTTGGTTTTGACCTCCAGTCGATCGTCAACCAGTCTAGCATATTCCGAGTCTGCTTAAAGTGCAAAAAATACGTGTTCACAAGGGGCATAATAAAATATATCATACTAAAAACATTTCAGTTTAGGGGGTTGAGAAAAATGCAAGAAGTAATGTCAAACATACATCCAAAATTCAAAAGGCAATTCAGCTAATTGCAATTTTTTTTTTCATTGAATGCTATATCAAGCTTTAACATATATTATTGTTTCAGGTTACAAAGAGAATGAAACCAAGCACAACAAGGGATTCCCAAGCTTTAACATAAATTAGTTAGGAGATTTATCCAGTCAAAGAATTTGCAATATCCCCAAACCTCCTACATCAATCATTCAAACAAAAATAATTCTATTAACAAAAATCATAGCAACTCTATTTCCATAACTAATGTCCATCCAAACAACGAAATGAAAATAAACAACATGAAAACAAACCCAATTTACAATTTAGACTTAAAAAACCAAATAATTTCAATACCACTTATATCCAAATAGTTATTGCATCTAAAGTATCTCCTCCCAAGGTTAATTTCATATCATGAAGTCTTTAACAAACAAGGAAGTCACATTTGCAATGAGGGATTATGATTTGTGCCATTAAGAAAAACAAAGGTAATTTCTTCAATCTCTATTTTAAGATATTAGGCAAAACTTTCATATTAGGGTTTACAAATCCGGACCCAATCTTTACCTACATCAGGTTTGAAGAAATTGGTGGTAGATTATAAAAGAGTATGATATGTGATAATAGAAATATAGAAGAAATTTTTTCTTAATGGCGAGAATGAAAGAAAATTTTCTTTCAGCTATGAAGATGTTAATGGCGAACACGAGAGAAGGGGATTGGGAAGAGATAGGAGAGAGAAAATGATAAAAAAAATTTATTTCTCTCTCCTGTCCATACGTCATACATGTAATGGCCATCAGTTGACTTTGGGTCCCACCATTCATCATTTGTCAACAGCTTAGATGGCATGATGATGTGATAATTTTGCTTACGTGTCAACTTACGTGGCATGCTGATGTGTTAAGACTTGTATATATGTCATGTCACGTGTATTTTTTGGCCAAATTTCATCTAGTAATTAATGTATGAAACAATTTTGAAAGTTTTTTTACTAATTTGCAAAGGTTTTTCGTTTAGTAACGAAATCGAAACTACCCCTGAAAGTGCATAAAGTTTACAACTTTTCCACTTTTCAATCTTTATATATAGTATTACACGTCAACTTGAAGTAGTAAATCCAACAAAGGAGCCACTCAAAACTAATTCTTAATTGGAAATGGGAGCTTATTTACACTGATTCACAGTCAATTTTGCAAACCCAGCTAAGCTGGAATATTATTTAACTTTTTTGTTTTACTTTCATGGATATTTTTTCCCTTTGCATGAGGATGAAGAATTTTTTTAATAAAATTTTTAATCATGTTTTTAACATTTGATATGTTATGCAATTAATCTTCATTCACTTTTAATTTTTTATTTATCTTGGTATATAATTTTCATAATTATTAGTTTAATTTTTTTCTACATTGCTCTAGTTTCTTCAAACATAAGAGAAATGAATTTATTTTTTTTAAAAATATTTTATTTTGGCCACTTCTTTATTTCCCGAATAAATTGATGTCATTTGAAAAATATGTTATGCAAAGCCCAAATTCTTAAGATCTAGAACACACTACCAATCAATTAAGAGGAAATTACACTCAGTACGATGTTTTTTATTTTATTTACAAAATTACTACTGTTTTTTCTTTTTTTCATTTTTATGACTTTTCATCTTTTTTTTTTCAATTTTACGATCTTCATTTTCTCTTTTCATTCTCATTTGTTCCCATCATTCTTCAAACTTTTTCTCACCAGCAGCATCATCAGTACCAAAACTTTTCTAATCTCTCATAAAACCTTACCATTACAAGACGAAAAATCCATACAAAACCTGATTTCCCTTCGATTTCGAGTTTTCTCCATCTTATTCCCGAGTGGAAACCCAATTTTGTTGATGTTCTAGTGATTCATTCAGTTTTTTTTTTTTTTTTTTTTTAGTCTAAGTTCTTTGCCGATTTTGGCCTTTATTTTATTTTTGATTCATTGTTTAACTATTTTATGGGTTTTGTTTGCTGAGTTTGGTATTTAAATTTAGTTTTTGTGGATTCAATGGCTAGTCTGATTTAATGCCTAAGGGGTTTAGTTCCATCGTAGTGTCATTTTTGGGTTTTTATTTGCTCTTTAGTTTAGGTGTGGTTTCAATATCTTTGTTATAAGGATTTTGTTTAGATTGCTTGCTGTTTGACTTGTTCAAACTCGATTTAGCTCTATTTGGTATTTTCAGTGGATCATTGAGTTTTTACTTGCTATTCTTAGTAATTTGTGATTTCGGTGTTTCGATTTCATCACTGAGTTTATTTATTGATTTGTTTCTTAGGTCCGATTCTCCATATTTGGATTGCATCGGTATCTTATTTCATTTTTTGTAATTATTCTTATTCAAGTTCAGAATGAATCAAATGAAAATAAGGATAGTGCATGTAAATCCAATCCCCTTATTTGCTCCATTAAGAATTACATACGTAATTATACACAATAAATGTCAGATATATATTGAGTATATTTCAGGTATATGTTAAGATATGTCAGATATCTGTTGAGTATATTTTAGATATTTGTGGTATATGTTGAGTATATTTCGAGTATATATTCATATATGTCATAAAAATATAAATATTTTATGCTGGAGTACGTAAATATGCAAAAATTTTACTTTCATGATATTTTTGTAAATGAAAATTTTTTTTGGGTATTTTTGTAAAAACATACCATCAATTAATGCAGACACAATTAGGGCCCAGAATATGAAGTCATTTCCGTTCTTCAACCATGTAATTTTCCATTTAATTTCAGAGAAGTATTTTTAGTTTTTACAAATTCCTCGGAACAATCTTTGAAATCATGGTATTTTTGTAGCATGGCCATTTACTTGTCACCTGACATTTATGCTTTGTAGGTGACAACAGATTTAACTCCTTTAAATGCAAAAAAAAAAAAAAAAAGTGGTCAAATTTGACAAATTCAAATTTGTCAAATTCTGGTTATTAACAATTGTAGCATTTGTCTGTTTCTTTTTCTTTTTCTTTTTCTTGTATACATCTAAGGTCTGACGAATTGGTGTAAACTTTTGCATAAAAACTATATATAATAAAACTAACATCACGTAATATTTGTGCACATTATTTTTGCAAACTCCATCAAAGCCAACCAAAGATGGTTTTGCTATTGGGAAAATTAACTGCTAAAGTGAAATTCTTGGAACTACAAAATTGTGCCCCTCCTTAAATTTTTTTGCATCCATCCTTGCTATTACAATTTCTAGGTTTAGTGCGTCGCTTTTATGTACGTACAAACAAAAATATTTTCTATTCCTCTTATAATTGTTAAAGTTTTCACAATAATAAAGTCTACCTTTTATTGAAAATATTTCTACTGTCAAATCTAGCAAAGTTTCCCATGCCCAACATCAAGTGAACTCTTGACAACTTTTATCAATTTTATCATAGCCTTGCTATTTTCGTCAAGATTTCCTTCAAACTATCAATTATCCCAACTGAAAATTATGGAATTGTTTATACAGAGAGAAAGAAAGAGATAATAAAAGAGAAAAATGCATTATTACAACTAAACCAAATGTTGTCAGAGATTTTACACCTCCGAAGTTCCATTTATGGTTCTGATTTCAATGCAGGAACAAAAACTTAGTAGATTGATTTCAATATACACCAAAACTTTCAAGTTTTGTTCCTACCAAATTACAGATTTTTTACGGATATGTTGATCGCTCTATGATTGAAAAAGAAGGTGGTGACAACCGAGCTGGCTAACATCTAAAGCCCAGGACTTCTTGGTCCCAAATTCGACTCCCTCTATATGTGTAATATTTGTTTATTTGATATTAATGCTCCAGTGGGGGGGTGTCTGATTTTACCGTCTAAAATGTGTTTGGACATTATCTGTCCTATACTAGGTAAAAGTAAGAAACTGTATCTGATGTTCCGTAACAAAAAAAAAAAAAAAAAAAAAAAAAAAAAAAAAAAAAAAAACTGCAGCATGAAAAGGCGGTCGCGAAGCAACAAAATGATGCCGGAAGCAACCCCCCACCCCCTTAAATTTATGATTTTACTTTGTTTTTCTTTTTTACTGATGATTTAGATTGATGATAATAAAATAAAATGATAATTTTATTGTTTTGAAATATAGAAATTACTTTTTTTTTTATTTTTTTTAAATAAAAGGATTTAATTAATGTAAACTAAAGGCAAAAGGTATTTTGGAAATCTAATTAGACTTTTAAACAACCAAAGGTACTTAGATAAGCAAAGTTACATATACAATGTAATAATTTATTAGCAGTTCTGTACAAGTGAACAAATTTTATACAACAAACACCACCATGGTCGCTGTTACAAGCAACTGCTATATACATTAAAGATTTACATGCCATCAAAAACAACCTAGCAAATTTTGCAGTGGTCAATTTTCGATCTCTGAGCACAATTCAACTTTCAAGCATCAACAGACACACTAACAGCGTTTAGCTGAATGTGTTGCTTACCCTCATTATGAGGATGAACAATTACAGTGGCATATGCTTCTTCCTGCAAAGACTTGCCATCTCCCGCATGAGAAACAGATACTGAACTCACTACTGGATTTCTGTCAGCCATATTATCATTACCATCTTCATCTCCTGAGATGATTTCCCATTCCTCTTTCAAAGATGTAAATTGCAAGCCTTTCTCTTTGTGCATCCCAATTTCAAAAGAAGTGGGTAGAATCACATAATCATTTAGTGGGTTGTAGCAAGGATCTGGTTCGCCTGCTTTAAGCCAGTGTTTGAGAATTCTAAACACATGATGGTCACTTAGAATTCCTCGGTGCTCACCACGAACACCAACCCTCGCTTCTGCATCGAGTCTGTCCGCCTGGAAGTAGATAAAACAAACGAAAGGCTTTTGAGAGATTGACAGAGCAATTCATGGCATATTGTCATATTTAAGGCTGTATATGAGCAGTACCTGGATTTCTTTGCTTATCTTACTAAAAGAATCTATTGACAGAGCCTCAAATATCCAAAAGTTAAAAAAACTAGAAACTTTAGCTTAAAAGACAATAATACTTGCGGGGTAGAATAGGATATTGTACAAAAGGGATGAAAAACAAGTAGAGTGATGACAGGAAGAGCCTCCCAACTGAAGAAAAAGCTTCTTCAAAATTTTCTTTGGGTTCCACAAAAGGGTGCTTTGATCACTAATCATTACTGAGGGATATCTCATTTTCCAAGTGCATCACAACTGAAGAAATTACACAGAGTACCCCAAGCAGTCTAGGCATCTATCAAAATATCCTACAGAATTAACCACAAAGATAATAGAAAATATTTGTGCACTGAGCAGGACAAGAATCAACCTGTACCTACTGAACTACCATGAATAAACATCCACTGATTCACCATTTTCTCTAGAAAAGTAAGCATAATTTAGAAATTTGCTTCCTTTAATATGACCAATGCAAAAATCAACTAAAAACCCTCAAGTATGCTAATATTTTTTTTCCTTTTCTGATAACAGGAAATTTTATTGAGAGAAAAGAAAGAAGATTACATGTGAAGAATAAAATATTTTCCATCCTGCCCAATACATAACAAAAACAACACATAAAGAATAGTACAAGGCTCCATTTGTTTCAAGGAAAAGTTTTTTCCAGATAACATTATTTCGCATTTTCTTTTGTAAGCATTTAAGAGTGGTCAATGAAAAATGTTTTCCAAGTTAAAGGGAAACCAAGTCATTTTCAAGGAAAATGAATTCTTATTTTCCAAACAGGATACCATTTTTCAAATGTTAACACTCAAAAAAAAAAAATCTACAAGGAAACTACATAGACATTTGGTCTATCAACTGTCATGGATCATCTCTGGCCACCAACAGGGAATCCTAATCCCAAAACAACAACTAAACCTTAATCGCAAGCCAGTTGGGGTCAGCTACGTGGATCCATTTGTTTCCATTCTACTAGGTTTTGAGTTATTTCTTTAGAAAGAATTCAAAGAAATCTTTTAAAAAATAAAGACCTTACCAAGGCAACATCCGAAAAAAAAAACCTCGATTAGCTGAATTTGAAACCCATATTTCTTAAAAAAAAAAAAAGTATGCCAATATTTCCCTGTTCTTCAACAAATATCTCTATGGTATATATACTTATTCCCCAGTTCACTCTCAAAGTGAAGACAATTTTACAGCCGAAACCAAATTCTCTGACACGATTGTTTTCACATGCCATTACTTTCTTGTCCCATGAGTAAATACTAAACATTTTTGTTCACTATTAAATATCCAAGCAAATCATTAGTAAACATTTTCCATTTCCCCTATTTTTACTTTTCTCTAACCTAAACTGTAGAAATCTGGGTCAGTGAAGTTAATTTATACATTTTTTTACTTCAAATGAATCTCTTTAATAAGTCTAGATTTGAATGAATTAATTCCTCAAGCCCATCATCATGCATTGGAATCATAATAAACTGTCCCAGTTTCTAGGCTTCATTTCTTTAATTTCCTTTTTGGTACTAACAATAAATTAACATGGTATCAAAGCTTGGCTTTACAAGAGGTCTTAGGTTCAAGTATTGGAAGCCCCATTCTAACAAAACTTAACTATTTGCTCTAGATTCTATCTCTGATTGGATGTTGAACTTATTTTTCAGGTTTCACAAGCTAGTAAATCTACGATTTGAAGGAAAGTCCTAAAGCATAACTCTTAGAAAGCACTAAAAGCATAACTCTTAGACTGCATAGTTAATTTCCTATCAGGTAACTCTTGGGCCATTGATACACTAATGGAATATAAAATGCCAATAAATTGAGACTTAAGAGACAAATGCTCTGGAGTAAAAATTGAAAAGACCATATTATCTCATCATTCATCAACAAACTATCACAAAAATCAAGTGTTAGAACTGTGGAAAAGTTCATTCTCGGCAATATTCCAGAAAATATCACATTTAAATAGTTGCAAAAAGT
Source organism: Aleurites moluccanus (assembly GCA_948193065.1). Classification (NCBI taxonomy): domain Eukaryota; kingdom Viridiplantae; phylum Streptophyta; class Magnoliopsida; order Malpighiales; family Euphorbiaceae; genus Aleurites; species Aleurites moluccanus. The sequence goes on from CANXYC013179128.1 coordinate 15,212, forward strand.
AAAGCTGAGCACACCTTAGCTGATTCTGCAGGAACTGTCCCATCACCATCAACACATACATATTTAGGCTGAAAATATACAAACAAAAGTCAGGTTCCATGACAATGTCAACCATTCCTGCCAATATTCATACTCGTGAAGTTCTCCAAAAAAAACAAGACTTCAAACTGACAAATGAAAAGTAAATGAGGATAAAAACTAGCAACTTGTATCCACTGTAGAATAATGCCTCCAGAAATTACCAACAATATTATAATAAGAGCAGAGTATAAGATAATGACCTGGAAAAATTGTAGTCTTTCTACATCGTTGACAGGTGCCTCCTCACTTCCATAGCTGCAAAGGATCAATTAATATTAGACAAAATGCCAACAAAATGGTGAGAAGAATATATCAACACACCAAATGTCAAGAAAATGACTAGAAGAATCTATCAACACAAATAGTAGAGGAAAAAATGATGGGGAGGATGATAAAACAAGGCAATCGCACCTAAGGAAGAGAACATAACACCCTAAAATTAAAGTTCTATCATTCTGATTTGTAGATAAATTACAATAACTCTTTTAAGTAGTATTTGATAGAACTGAAAATTAACAGTTAAAATCAATTGAATGTCTGGAATATTAGGTGCCATAAATTTTTATATTAAAACAAAATGATAAGTTGTCAAAGTAATTTCATATTATTAATGGATTTAAAGAAAAAAAAAAATATTATGATGGATTATAGAAAAGTAGTTATCATGATACTGATACTGGCAGTAGCAATGGTATTGGAAATGGTAGTGACAATATTGGTTGTGCTGGATGGTAGCAGTGGTGATGAGACAACAACAATACTAGTGATGGTAGTGATAATTAAGAAAATCATTGCTAACTTACAACATTAAGTAGATTTTGTTTTCTTTTTCTTAATTGTCTGGATAACAAAAAATATTATCATAATTCAGAAATTAAGCAAATAATCCAAAAAGAAAAAAAAAATCCAATGCAAAAAATTATAATTTCAAAGGCCTAATCAAGTTATCGAGCACCACTCAAAACAGTAGTCTCATAGACCTGCACAAGAAAATTAAACTAAAGACAATATCCATGGGCTGGTACTATCACTACATCTCCAGACTTGTTTCCCATTTTTTATTGAATTCATGATAAAAAAACTATAATATTCAGCTACAAGATATCAAATCTACCATTTAAATCTGTATGAATACCAGCCCCCTGTACAAAAATTGAAGAGCTCTACTTTATCGGGAATATAATAAAAAGAAGAAGAATGCATTGACTAGAGGCCGTTGCATAACACTTCTTTGATCTTGACAATTAGCATTACATTGGTGAGGGTATGAAATATTTTTATATCTAAAGAGAGGATAAAAGCATTACCAAACACTGTGAGGAGTCTCAAGGTTGATTCCATATATATTGTAGAATTTCACTTGAGGAGGAACCTTGGCAGAAGATAGAACCTTCTTGGTTTCATTAGCCCATTTCAAGATCTCTAAGTTAAAAGGTAGAGGAATATCCACTCCATTATAATTGACCTAGAATAAGAAAATCCATTCATTATGTGCAGAACACACAGTACATGCACATCTTACCTCTTCTTTTTATTAATACATAAAACCTAAGCACGTATCTTGGGTAAATATAATTTCTAGACCATGATACTTAAAAGTTAAATAATCTAAGTTCTAACATCAGGTCTTTAGTGGCTAAATCACATTGATGGTCACCAAACTTTGCATTTAATTTCAATATGGTCATATAACTTCAATTTATCAAATGTTTAGTACTAAACTTTGATTTTCATTTCAATGATAGATCACCTGCAAGAATGCAGTGGTCAAAATGCTAACATAGCACTCAAAATAGAATAATTCACCGAAAAACAAAAGTGTATTCTCCCCTAATAAGCTAATTTAGGGCATACTCACTACTATAGTCAGCAAATAGGGCCCACCCAATGAAATAGGCTAAAACAAAAAAAAAGAAAAAGAAAAAAAGAAGGTATTTTTTTAGCGAGTGGTATCCAAATTAGCTAACTAAGTGAAATATGATTTTTTGCAATGGAATATTTTATTTTTAATTCCATGTCAGCATTCTGGCCACGGGGTGAGTTACCTCTTATTAGAACAAAAATAAAAGTTAGTAAATAAAAAATGACAAATTGATGCTTAGTGACCCAATTAAAATTATATGCAAAATTTGGTGACCCTATTAAAATTATATGCAAAATCCAGTCTTACTTTTTATCTGATAAATGGATGATTGATCGAATGTTAACAACAATTTTTTAGCTCTTGAGAAGGTGAAATTTCAATGTTCTTAAAACTATAAAAAGGTCTGTAATCCAAAGAAAACAGACCCTTTAGCTAGATAAACTAATATATTTTCATGATGAGGTCATGTTAAGCTTCATAAATCATTATTACATGCAAGAAGAGTCTTGAGCTCACCGTATTGCTTGAAAGAGCCTCTTTGAAAACTTCTATACTCTCTTCAGGGTTATATGTCTCTAGGACCATATGAAAGTTGCCATCACGGTCTTGTTTCTCTCTCCACATTTCAAGAAGAGGAATGTGTTGCCAATTAAAATGTGGACACGCCATCAATTCATAGATTGATGGACATTCAATGAGCTGAAAACCAACACATCATGCATAAAGTAAGCTCGTGCATATATACAAAGAGATCAAAACTTTGAAGTCATAAAAGCAGAAAATAGTTCTTTGAGAAGGCACTGAAAGTGCCTTAAAGAAATAAATTGAAAGAAAATTATTATTGGGCAACTGTCTAATTACCCTACTGAGTGGAGAGAAAGAAACAAAATTGCGAAAACATAATAATGGGTGGCAATTCACTAATAACAAACTACCCTATCCCGTGGGTCAAAGTCACATTTTGAAGGGGACACTGCTTTCCACATTCAGAGGATGAAAGCAAAATTGTAGATGTGAAAGCCAAGAAATGAATGTAATTGCTTTTAGGGTTAGAAAAAAAAAATTCAACATTTCTCATTTTCTTCTCTGTGTTGCAATCTCATACATTCATATCACCTGATCTATCTAGCACAGACAGCAGATAGGTTTTCAATGATTCTGAAATAAAGAACATTATGGATAAAGACCCTCAAAATATTCCAGGTAAAAAGAAAAGCCGTATGGAGTGAGACAGAGAGATAAGAGAGGGAGAAAATAAAACCAAAGAAACAAAATAGTTCATTTTAAACAGAATTTAACTTTGAAAACCATTCATAATCAATATTTAATGACAGCACATGAATGAAACTCGAACAAACATGTAATTTAAAATGCCAAAGTAGAAGAGCTCCCACCAGCTGGTGCATACTCCACTTTGATATAAAAAAGTTCTGTTCCCACCCTTGGACAAATGACATCCCGTTTAGAAAAGCAGATGCAATGTATCCAGGTGCACCTGTTAGATAAATATAAACCCACACTCAGGACGTCATTTAAACAAAATTCCAAAATCATATCTGAGTAAAAATTCTACAACTAATTGAAGCTGCATAAATGGAAAACTACAGTCACAAAGCACTGCATAAACCTCCTATTTTGCGACCAATCAATGGAAGTACAAACTTTAGGCTACAGAATTAGATTCATTTAAAAAGTTCATCAAGTGATCCAAGCAAAATACTTAGATGCAATCCTACATTGTCATATCTACAATTTTATTTTCCATATGCAATACAGAATAAATTTGAAACTTGATATCAACTTACGGTGCCCCATAACCACATTAAGCATTTGATATTAAAATTTTCAGCGCTTAATTTCAATTGCATTTGATACTGTTCGCATTGAATTCAAAAAAATACTCAGTATGTTAGTAAAAAAAAATTTATTTAATCCGTTAAATTAGTAACAGCTTTTTTCCTAACTGTTACTACAAGAACTGATATAGTTTTAATCTAAAAATACTAACTTCACCATCATTACCATTTCCCATTACACAGTTGACTCCATTCCTATACAAGATCATCTATCTGTACTTTGAAATCAGCGGCCAGTAATTAATAAAATATAGTAACTTTTTTTTTCCTTTTTTAATTATATCGCCTGTTAATCTTCCTTCTATCTTTCCCTGCTCTATCTTCTTTTCTCCATCCTAAACTTTCGATTCCATGTTATTCTCAACCTAATCCTAGTTTTACAAGTTACAACATATTTCTAGAAATACGAACTACATTTTCAATTCCCTGCAATGAATAATGCAGAGTAGAACACCCAGAAAGACCATCCATTGCTTACCAAATTGCCAAATAATCACTTACCCTGGAAAGGTGCAGCAATGGCAATCCAATTCTTCACATATTTCTCAAAAATCTGCAATAAGAAGGCATAAATACATAAGGTGAATATAGAGAAAGAAGAGGGAGGAAGGGAGGAGGAGAGAGAGAGAGGGGGGGGGGGGGGGGGGGG
>CANXYC013179865.1:0-10697 GCA_948193065.1 Aleurites moluccanus
ATCTATGTGGATGAGATTGTTAAGCTTCATGGAGTACCGGTTTCAATCATATCAGATAGAGGTACTCAGTTTACCTCAAGATTTTGGCAGAAATTGCAAGAGTGTCTGGGTACTCAGCTTGATTTCAGTACGGCCTTCCATCCGCAAACAGACGGGCAATCGGAAAGGACCATCCAAATTCTAGAAGATATGCTAAGGATGTGCATTCTAGATTTTGGAGGAGCTTGAGATGCTCACTTGCCATTGATTGAGTTTGCCTATAATAACAATTATCACTCCACAATTCAAATATCTCCTTATGAAGCCTTGTATGAAAGGAAGTGTAGATCACCTTTGTGTTGGGATGAAGTTGGAGAGAAGTATATTGAAGGGCCGGAATTAATATGGTATACTTCTGAGAAGGTTCCATTGATTCGAGAAAGATTGAAGACAGCTTTTAGTAGACAAAAGAGCTATGCTGATCCAAAGATAAAGAATCTTCAGTTTTCTATTGGAGATCTTGTATTTCTAAAGATTTCTCCAATGAAAGGAGTTCTACAGTTTGGCAAGAAAGGTAAGTTGTCTCCTATATTTATTGGGCCTTTTGAGATTTTGAGCAAGATTGGAGAAGTTTCCTATAGATTCTTTGCCTCCTAGCATGGATAAGATACATCCAGTGTTCCATGTGTCGATGCTTCGGAAGTATGTAGCCGATCCTTCTCATATATTGCAAGTGCCCGAAGTGGATATCCAACCAGATTTGTCTTATGAAAAGATCCCAACTACAATTGTAGATCGCATGGTTAAGAAGCTAAGGAACAAGGAGATACCTATGGTTAAGGTTTTGTGGAGAAACCAAGTTATGGAAGAATGCACTTGGGAGAGTGAGCAAAGCATGTAAGAAAAATATCCCCATCTATTTCAGAATTGAGGCAATTTATTATAAATTCGAGGATGAATTTATATAAGGGGGGAAGAATGTAATATCTGCCATTTTTGTAGTGTTTTTATTGATTTTGTATGTTTGGAGAATTTATTAAATTTTAAATGAGAATATTGAGAATTTCAGAAACTTTTGTTTTGGATGTTGCAGAATTCAGTGATGATCATTTCATACTCTTATAGACATAATTTGATGAAGTGTAAAACATGAAAATTGTTAATTTATGTCTTAGCTATAATTTTGTAAAAGGGTTTGATAAAATTCTGTATATGTGATGAGTTGTGTCTATTTGAGCAAGGCTGGCCTAGTTGAGAATTTCTGTAGGGATGCAGTGTCCGTTTGAAATTATTGGGAATGGCTAAGGTAGAATTAGCTAAAGTTTTGAACATAAAAAATGTTCCTTTGCATGTTGAGATGATGGCTGTAAAATTTCAGAATTTTTGGATAAGTATATATCAGTGGAGAGTGATTTGTATCAGGGTTATTCGGTTAGATTTTGGGGCAAGAGTCTGGGTGACTTTTGGAGAGTCACTACGGTCTGTGTGTCGGTTATTTTAATTTGAAATTTTTATATGTTGTGTTCCCACCTGTTGATTTTAAGTGATAAAAAGAATTAGGAAGTTTGGATAATTGTAGCTCATTTGCGAGCTGGATAAGTGGGAGATGCTCAGGCAGGAGTTTAACTTAGAAGAATTTGTTGTGGCGAGCCAGCATATTGCGAGAAGACATTTTGCAGAATGGTAACGCGAGGTGGCATGATGGCGAAGTGGCGAAGTGAAATTGCCAAAGTGGCAATAGGTGAAGAGCTTTGGCTAAGAGCTTAAGCGAAGAGCTTTGGCGAAGAGGCATTGTGCGAAGAGAGAATGTACAAAGTGGCAGTTCGCGAAGAAGCGAAGAGGCGAAGAAGTATTGCCGAGGTGGCATATGCGAGGAAGAGTTGCGAGGAGAGTCTGGCGAGGCAGCATATGTAAGTTAGCATATGCGAACTGGAGTGTGCGAGGCAGTATTGCCGGATCAAGATTGGCGGGCTGACAAGTGCGAGCTGGGAATGCGAAGTAGGAATGGCGAGCTGGTTAGGCGAGGTAGGTCTGGCGAGGTAAGCTGGCCAGCGTGTTTCTGGGCAGAGGTCTATTTAACCCCAGTAACCCCTGTAGCGTTTTCACGATTTTCTTTCTTTCTTCCTTCGATAATTTCAGTCTCTTTCTCATATTTATTCCATTTTATATTCTAAAGCTTTAAAGTTTAGATTAATGCAATAGACTTCTAGATTAGTCTATGTTAAGGCAGAATTATCAATTTGAGCAGTATTTTGCAGAAATCTCAGTTTGAAGAAAATAAGGTAAATTTTCTTTCTAAGTTATTTTTTTGGATTTATTTAAGTCTATGGGTTAGGATAATTAATTATAGGTATATAGAAATTATTGTTAGTGATCTAAAGCAATTAATGGTAATTAATGTGGGAGAAATTTGGAGGTTGAGACTGCTGTGATCAGTAACTCTTAAAATTTAATGTGAAATTTAATGCAGTTTTCTTTAAGAAATAAATGGAATTGTTGTTGGATATTAAGAATAGAAATTCTAAAATAATTAGATTAATGGGAAATCATGTGAAATATTATTAGTTTGGAGAAATCCTAATTTTTTGTATATTTGAGACTTTCTTAGGAGGAGAAATTCAAAATTTATTGAGGGATTAAGTGGCAGAATTGCTAAGGAGAAATTAAAGGAATTTGTGTAAGAGGTAAGCATGAACATCCCATTTGATTATTGTTCGTTGGAATTAAAAATGATCAAAATATCCTTATGTTGATTTTCTTATTACATATATATATATATATATATATATATATATATATACTTGAACAATGTGAATGGCTTGATCAATATTTTTGGATCAAGTTCATGTATTCTTGCTTGTGAACCCGGTTTGGATAATAATATATGATGATGGTCTTGCGACCAATATACTTTTATGATTTGATACCCATGACCCATGGATAGAACGCTCTTCCCAATGAGAGTAAATTCATTGGTCCATTGCGCACTTTGAGAGCCCAGCCGATAGAATTTTATCGGTATTCCACCTAAAGGGGGCCAGGAGCTCTAGGCACATGCCTGGCCAAGCATGTGTGCACGTTGAGGTAGCAAGGCTACCGATGCATATGTTATGATATGTGATCAGTTCTACCAGATAAGATTTGATAATGCCATTCTTTGTGGGCATTCTTTCTTTTAAATATGAACCATGATTTGAATTTGACATGATTTGATATAGCCAATTCATTAAGAGACCCGCATTTCTTTCAAATAAAAGCTTATGACTTCTTTCATACCTATATGTATAATTATTTGTTCAAGACCATAATTTAATATTAAATTCTTATTGCATAATGTTCATATCTTACTGAGTTGAAGGCTCACTCCTCTTCTGTGAATTTCAGGTGATAGCTTAGCTCGAGAGGGGGCTAATAGAGAAGATCGAGCTTCTTGACTTATATACTCCAAGAAGTTTCATTGTAATTATTCTTTTGAGATATTTTGTATATTTATTAATGGTATTATGATACAATATGTATTGGAATATACTCTAGAGCTTCGTAGTTAGTCTTTTGGGGATACTATAATATTTTGATGTATGAATGTTATACTTTGGATACTCTTGTTTCTCTCTTATGCGAGATGTCTCTTTTTTATCATTAAAGAACAAGAGAAAAATATGAAATGATTGATTTTGATTATATGTATGAATATGACAAATGTATGATAAAATTATGATGTTACAACTTATTTGATGTTGAGGAGATTTATGATTTGTGAGTTCTACGGGTTTATAGTGGCCTTAAACCTATCCTTGCTCTAGGACCGTCGCACCACTGGAGTTGGGGTGTGACAGATTATTATTGGTTAGTCTATAATTTAACATGGTAAATTAATTACTTGACATATTTGATTATCATTAATTAGTTTATAATATGATATAATGAATTAGGTTCAACTCCATAAAGTGAATATAATATAATATAACATCTATAAATTAATATTTAATAAATTAATAATTTTTATTATATAATAATTTTTTATTGTTCTTATTTAAGCTAATAGACTAAATTAATAGTTTCAATAAATTAATAAAATAATATTTTTCTGAAATTTTTTTATATAATTATATAATCTCATTCATATTATATATTATTAATAATTTGCTAATATTGTATATATAATAAATTATGATACTTTATTAAAATATAATTTTAAAAATTATTTTAAATATAATTAATTATATTCATATTTTTTTTTCACTTCATTCAATTGGTCGCATATTTTTTTTGTGTAATTTATTTAGTTCATATTAAATTGATTAATTTTTTCATTTCAATTAATTTATATTCAATTGATCATATTTTTTTTAATTCATTTAATTTATTTGAATTAATTACAAGATTAGTAAAATATAATGAATTTTTAATTGTTTAAACATATATTTATGAATTGTAAATATTTTTTTAAATAATAAATTATTATTTTATTATAATTAATATTTTTTTAATTAATAAAATTTTATAAATTCAAAGGGTAGTAATTTATAGAGATTGTATTGTAATTAACCATTTAAATTACTATTAATTAATTTATAATAAAATATGATTAAATAGATTGACCTGAATTTAACTTTAAATTTTTATTATTTATCTTTAATTTTTTTTAACACTTTTCAACGCGTGGTTCCTATTATTACCTTACACCATAACCATTAACCAATAGTGTGAGTAATTATTAGGAAAAACTCATTTAATCCCTTATCATATTGTGTTTTATTTATTGAATTCCTAAAGTTTTATTTTTATTTATTAATCACTTGAATTTTTATTTTATTTTTTATATTGAATTCATAAGATAAAAAAAAAAATGAAAGCACTAACAAAAAGGAGGATAAAAGAAAAAAAATAATTATAATTTTTATAAATTCAATCAATTACATTATTTCAATTGTATTGATTTTATTAACTAAATAAATAATCAAAAATTATTTCATGTATACAATAATTAAATTAAATAAGAATATGTAGAGTAAAAAAAGATATTAGTGTCTTCTCATTTTTTATTAGATAAAAATAAATAAAATTAAATATCTTATTACTCATTAATTTGATATATGAAATGATATGGAAAGTATCTACTATAAGTTTCTGAATTATCTAGATAAATAAAAATAAAAATGAAGATTCAAATACTTTTTTTTTTATCACTAAACGGATAACAATCTTAATTTTTGATCAATAATAAATTATGAAATCTATAATATATAAATCAATATTGATTATAGAGCTCTATATACTACTCATCCTTTCAAATCACGATTAGTCTTGTTTTAGTTTTAAAATTTATTATTTAGAATTTTGACAAGTTACTTTTGATTTTGGATTATTTTAATTTTTTTTACTATAATTTTATTGTCCTTTATTTTTTTGGGTTTATAAATATTATATAAATTTTATTAATTTTTTTAGTGGTAAATTTTAATTAATAATAATTTTATATTATTTTAAATTAATTTTTTTTTATTTTTAAATATTTATACGCTCCGTTATAAGATAACTTTATATATTTAAAATAAACAAAAATTTTCCGCCTCAATCTATAAATTTTAGCTATGCTTACAAACAAAAATATGAAATTTATATAATAAAAACACATTTTCTTTATACCACGTTTGTACTTATAAATGCGATTTTTATTGTCTAATCAAACATTGATTTTTACTTCTAATTAAAATAAGAAAAAAGTCAAACAGAGCCTAACTTGTTGATGGATTTTTCCTATAAAAAAAAGGGAAAAAAGCGATACTGACGGACTGAAAGTTGTCACATTATTTTATTTTATTTTATTTGGAATTATTATAATCTTGAGCAAAGCTAATCTATGCTATTATATATAGTGTGATATTATGAGTATAGCCAAATTTCAAAACCATAGTATTTCACTTCATAATTTATAATTTTTAAAAATTAAATTGAAATTATGAAATTATTTTTTAATTATATTATAATTTTATGAAATTATAGATAAAATTTTAATTTTAATTTTAAATATATTCTCAAACATTAAAATTAAAATTTGACTATTTAATTTCAATTTCAAACACAATTTTATTCCAATTTCAGCTATTAAACCGACTCTAAGAAATTGAATTCTAAGTTTTGCTTAAACCAAACGTTGAAGGAAAGGAAAATTATTTTTGATTCTGTTAGATTTTAATTCCAATCATTATAGAGTTTGAATCAATTGTACTCTTAATTTTATTAATATAAATATTTATTTATTTTGAAAATCCAAAATTTTATCTAATTTTAATTATGTGTAAAGAAACGGATGGAATTAATTGCCATAATTATGGGATTGGTCCATATAGATAATTGGTGTTGAAATTGCACTAATTAAAACAATTTTTAACCTTTTGCGAGAAATTTAGCAAAATTTAGTCCTAGAAGTGCGATTTGAAACGAATTCTATAATTTTCTACTGACATGACATGCAACTCACAAAGGGAGCTGAACCAAATATTTTATTGGAGACGTATTGATTTAAGAATGATAAAAGGCTCAAAAATTTTATTTAGGGACCATAATTACTAAGAAAAGAAAAAAATTTAATTTATAAAAATTTAATCTTAAGAAGATTAATTAAAAATTTAAAGAGTCTAATTAAAAAATTAAAATTAACTATATATATATATATATATATATAGAATTTGGTATCAAATAATATGTAATTATTTAAAATGTTATACTCTAAATACTTAATTTGAAATTTTTAGCATATTACATTCAGTTAATATATATAATGATATATTAAAATTTATCAATTAATATGTTATTATTTATATAAATTTATTATAAAAAATTTATTATTTATTAGATTTATATTAATTAGAACGTATAATGATTATTATTAAATATCCAATATATATATATATAGTGATGATATTGTAGACCAAATTTTGTTAATACCTAGGCTAAGAGTGAGGCAGACACAAAGACTGAAGCAAAGATGATTGTTTGGCTTCTTTGACTACCAATCAAGCTTAAAAACAAAGAAAAAAATGTAGTGGTTTGTTTGGATAAAAAATTAATTCAATATTCAATTTAGAAAAAAATATTATCTGTGTACGTTAGCCATCGACTGCTCACCTAATCTATGAATAAAACTTACTGGAATATGATTGTGCATATAATATTTAATTTGTATTAGAATTTGGTGCTTCTACACCTTATTATAAATGGGTTGATGAATATAGGGTCATAAAGTCATTTTGCTTTTTTTGCTTTTCTTTTTGTGATTGCAATGATTTCTTTCCGTCTTGGTTTGACCATTATGTCTTTTAGGTTATCATTTTGATTTCATGGGCAAAGAAAACATGTGATCTTTGTTGAAAACTTCATTTTGAACGTTCGGTGCTCTCGTTCTCCTATCTCCATTCATTCTTCTACAAGTTTTAAAAAGAAGAAAGACAATAGAATATAAAAGGATAATTTTATTTATTATTTTTTATTGCTCCGACTTTAATAAATTTTACTTTGACAATATCATTATTCTATTGATAATATTGAATATGATCCAAAGATCTTATAAGAAATGTTATGGATTTTTTCTGTTTGGACCTGAGTTTGAGACAGTTTTTTAAATCTATAAAATAAAAAATCATCATAAAAGTCTGAATTTAATAAGAACTCTTTGATGCTTAAGTTGGTGGCTTGATCTCTTAGAATTGTCAAGAAAAAAATCAACATTGAAAGATAACGTATTTTTTAGTGATAGTGATGTGGAGAGTGTTTGTTTCGAATTATTGAACTACTTAGATAAGAAGAAACAGAAATAGAAGCCCAAGTAGTTTATAGGCCAGTTGGGTCGGGGCCCGTTTGGCCTTCTGAGAACAGCTTATTTTGGGTATTTATCGGCCATAATCCAATGAGAAACGGCCCAATGAATCAAACTCATTCCTAAAGCAATGACCGACAGCCTTTTTAAGTTAAATTCCAACATTTAAAACCCCGTTTTGGCAGTTTGATGTTTTTATCTATTTTTGACAGTTTTTGTTTCCTTATTTAATTTAGGTAGGAAAATTTGTTGGTACGTTTTTTTTAAGGCAGTTATTATGTAATGTTTTTATTTCCATTATGATGTAAATTTGGTGATTTATTTCATTTTCGGAATAAATTACCATATTAGCCTTCTAGGATTTTCTTAAACTTATTCTCTATAAATAGATTGTAAAACTATAGGGTTTTGGCAGCTTGTGATTAATAAAATATTTAGTTCTCTATTTTTGAGTTTCACACTCTTGTTTGAACGTTTATATGTTTGAACGCTTATACGCTGCGTCAAATAGAGCTTGCTTGCTTGCATAAGTATGTGAATTTTTTTTTTCTTTTATCCTGGCTCAACTAGACTAGCAAATGAGAATAAGTAGATAAGTGACGGCCTCCTAATGGTGAAGAGAAGAGGTGTTTGAAGTGATAAGATAAATCACTTTTCTTATGTCAGTCTTCTAACACAATACGTGTACTTATATTCTATGGACATATGACATCTTTGGCATGTCATACACACCTCTTTATTTTGATATTAGTCACCTTTTTATAGAGTGAAGGCCTCTTTAGAGATCTTTGTCATGGAAGAGCTCGTCAAGTTAATCATATTTGACCTTTGGAGGATCATTGTGAGGCTCGACCTCTAAAGGATTGTTGTGAGGCTCGATCTTTAGAGGATCTTTGTGAGGCTCGACCTCTGGAAGTTGCTCGAGGTGTTGCCAATATAGGTTGATGGATCAAGCTTAGTGCCTCTATCAATGAGTTCAAACTCGAAAGAGCTCGGACGCGAAGGTGCTTTATCCGAATACTATTTCTGAAATTGGGTCTTAGGGTATTATCCTCAAGCTATAGCCTCTTTGGTCCTTTATTTCTTGAGTCCAAGCCTATAAAACTCTTTCATCCAATATTGGGTTTAAGGAGCAAGAGACCCAATTTTAGCACTTTCCTTTATATTCATTCCTCAACAAAAGTCCCTGACTCTTTAATTTGATATGAGCGTATCGAACGGCTGGCTGAGAGAGTAGACCAATAACTTTATGACTAGATTTATTCACATTGCATAACAGGAAGCCAAATTATAGGCTAATATAAGAGTGAATTATAGGGCTCAATGTGGAGGCAATCAGATGCTTGAAGGGAAATATGAGTTGAGAAGCTAATATGAAGGTAACTGAATACCTGAATAGAGATGTGATGAGCTGAGAAGCTCGATGCTGAGAAAGTCAAATGCCTAAGTAGAGAAACAAACTAAGGAGCTCGATATGGATAGGTAAGCTAACAAGCTCGATACTTAGAGAGGGGAGCTAATGGGCTCAATGTTAGTGGGCGAGTTGTACCGATGGCTTGCCTATAAAGTATGAAAATGATTATTGCATAATTATTGGCATATTGTCACATGGTCTTATAATTTCCAATGTCTTCAAGTCTAATATTTGATACCAGCCAGTGTGGACTCATGGATTTCAAATAGCTTCCAGCTTTCAAAGTAGCTTCAAGGTTATCCAAATAGCTTCAAGTCTTTGATTCTGAATAGCTTCATGTCTTTGATTATGAATAGCTTCAAGTCTTCGAGATTATTCCTCCTTACAGGTCTTCAAATACTATACCTCATCAATAGAAGACTTTAGATGATGTGCCTTACCGAGAGAGGTATTTAGATTCACCTCATCATTAGAGGACCTTAGATAATGTGCCTCATCATTAGAAGACTTCAAATAAAGTGCCTCATCAAGAGAGGTCTTTAGATTTGCCTAGTCACTAAAGGAATTTAAAAAGAATGTGTCTTATTGATAAATGTCTTATAATATATACCTCATTGATGGAGGTCTTTAAAAATTCATGCTTCATGTTGAGATCTTATGTACTATGTATCTCGCTGATAGAGGATTTTAGATTTACCTCATAAATAGGACTTTAAATAATGTGCTTCATCCAAAGAGATTTTTATAAATCAATCTCATATAGTGTTCTTCATATGATATGCCTCGTATAAAGGACATTAGAAATTCAACTCGCATAACGGTCTTTAGTACCCCACAATCTTTCACCTGGCCGAATTAGGTCTCTGGTGCCTCGCGAACTTTAGCCTTGAGTTCACTATATCTTTTTGGTGCCTTGTCTTGACAAGGTTTTTGTGTCAAGAGATCGTTGTTTGAAGTTCACTAAGTCTTTGGGTCCCTAATTATGACAAGGTATTTGTCCTTAGAGCTTGTTATTTAAACTTTGCTAGGTCTTTGGGTGCCTCACTATGATGATATCTTTGTGGTTAGAGCTCATTTTTTGGAGTTTGCTAGGTCTTTATTACCTGGCAGACTGTCGCCTAACCAAACTAGGTCTTTGTTGCTTCGCGGAACTTCGCTTGGCCAAAATAGGTCTTTGATAGAGATGATAATTTTACCCGCACCATTGGATACCCGACCTAACCCTAATTACCCACCCCCTTTAGTAAATGGTATGGGACAAATTATCTAATTTGAAAACAGAGTCAAATTCCAGGTTAGTACAGGTAATAGTATAACCCGCTTCAAATTCGTATATATATATATATATATATATATATATATATATATATATATATATATATATATATATATATATATATAAAAAAAATATAATATTTGTTTTTTTTTTTGTTTATGTGGGTGATTTATGTGGAGAGACACACAAAAGACTGTTTGTTTTTTTTT
>CANXYC013180625.1:0-11404 GCA_948193065.1 Aleurites moluccanus
GTATCATCAAGTATCAATAATACATTATCAATCAATTCAAGTAGCAATAGAACCAATGGAATAGTAATAGCAAGTAGTTATACAAAGACAAAGGGTTTGGCAAACAATAATGGGATGGAACATAGGTTGGTCTTATATGAATAAAAGGTTGCCACAATTAGCATGCCAATGTTGCTGGGGATGATGGCATTCAAGTGTTAAGCCTATCGATGAAAACAATGGTAGACTTATGGATTTTGAACTAGGCATTTTAACAAACACTTGGTGGGCAACTTTGGATGGACAATTAAACAAGGTTTGAATGCAACTCCAATATTGCCCTAATTATTAACAACAATACACAATATAGACAATTGAATAAGCATTAGATACACAATAATAAAAAACAACTGAAGGATTAAAATGGCATGCAAAAACCTTAGGAAAATCAAGCAAAAACCAAGGCAACAATGGCAATTAGGGTTCGGCGAAAAGTGGGATTCCAAGGGAGAATTCCAATAAACAATCTAACACATTAGGCATGTTATTTGATGTATAAAAGTCTCACCTCACACTTTAAATTGCTTTGGAAAATTGATTTTCCAGCTAAAGCTTCAAAGGAGGCAAAATTGACAACTTTGGCAATCTTGATTTTCTATACCAAATCAATCACAAATAATTCATCCATTAGCCTCCAATTAACATTATCTAAGCTCAATTAACACAAACTAACTCAAAATCACATAGCTAGTTCATACAACTTAGGTTAGGATTTGAAAAGTTGGGGAAAAATGCTAAATGCATCAATTGATGCAATCAAAGATAAAACCCCTTCTATTTGACATCTATAACACCTAAATCAAACATAAAATCAAACAAAACAACTCGTTACCTCAAATTGGTGGTTGGGATGAAATCTTCAAGGTGGGTGTCCTTGAAATCCTTTGATTTTCCAAGATGAAAAATGGATGGAAGATGAAAGATATATGGTTTGATTCAAGTTTTCTTTGATTTTCCTTATGAAATTTGAAAGAAAAATGGGTGGGAGAAGAAGAGAATGGTTCGGCACATGGAGAAGAGGAAGAAGAAAATGCAAAAAATTTGCTAGGTGTGCCTTATATACTAAGTCAAAATTATCAAATTCCATTTTGGTCCTTAAACTTTCCTTAAATTATACTTTTGACACATTTCTTTCTGTAATTTATTATGAAAATTCTGTTGGGATTTTGATTTCAAAGTAGGGATTCAAATTGCTTATTTTTATTTATACTTTATTATAAAAATAGTTTCAGAGTCATTCTGAAATTCAGACAGTTCAATTTTCACTATACCCCAAAGTTCCATTTATTTACTGTTTTGACATCACTTACTTTTTCAGTGTTCCTAAATATTTTTTATCTCTTTCTTTTTACCATAATTACACATGCATTTATATGATTCTTTATCCCTTGATCAGAATTAGAAATTCATTTGTCGACCCAGCTGCTATTTTCTTGGCAGTGTTATTAACACCAACATTTTCCGGAACAGTATCTCATTTGTATTCTAACTGTGTCTCTAAAATTATTTTTAGTTATTTCGATTATTCCAAACCAAAAACTGAGAATAATAACATGCATTTACCGTAGGCTTTCTAGGGTATTACATTCTACTCCCCTTCAAATAAATTCATCCTCGAATTTAAATTAAATACATACCTCAATGCTGGAACATGAATGGATACTTGTCCTTCATATCCTGCTCGCTCTCTCATGTTCACTCTGCCATCGTCTGATTCCTTCAAAGGACCTTTACCATTGGGATCTCTTTGTTTCTCAGTTGCCTGACTTGTCGATCCACAATCTCTACAGGTAACTCCTCAAATGACAAGTCTTCGTTAACCATAATATCTTGTACCTCCAATACATGCGATGGATCAGATACATACTTCCGTAGCATAGAGATATGGAACACCGGATGAACATGGATCAACTTTGGAGGAAGAGCCAATCTGTAAGCCACATTGCCAATCTGCTCAAGTATCTCAAATGGGCCTACAAATCTTGGTGACAGTTTTCCTTTCTTCCCAAATCTCGTAACATCTCTCATTAGTGAGATCTTAAGAAAGACATGGTCACCAACTGTAAAATGAACATCCTTACTCTTTGGATCGGCATAACTCTTCTGTCTGCTGAAAGCGGTCTTCATCCATTCCTTGATAATAGGCAAATTTTCCATCGTCTCCTTAATCAACTCTGGGCCTTCCAACTATTTCTCCCCTGGTTCTACCCAATGTACTGGAGATCTACATTTCCTACCATATAGTACTTCATAAGGATCCATTCCGATAGAAGAATGGTAACTGTTGTTGTAGGAGAATTCAATTAGCTATAGATACTAATCCCATTTACCTTTAAAATCCAAAACACATAACCATAACATATCCTCCAAAGTCTAGATTGTTCTCTCTAACTGTCCATCGATTTGTGGATGGAAAGCTGTATTGAACCGTAATTGGGTACCTATAGCCTCTTGAAACTTCTGCCAAAATCGAGAAGTAAATTGTGTACCCCTATCCAATATAATCATCAGTAGCACTCCATGAAGCCGCACAATCTTGTCCATATACAACTGTGCATACTAAGTTGCAGAGTAACTAGTCTTCACTTCTAGGAAATGAGCAGACTTCGTCAATCGCTCTATAATAACCCATATGGAGTCATAAACCTATGTAGTCCTCGGTAAACCGACCACAAAATCCATAGTAACCTGCTCCCATTTCCATTTTGGCAACTCAATCTCCTGAAGTAACCTAGACAGCTTCTGATGCTTAAACTTAACCTGCTGACAGGCTAAGCATGTAGAGACAAACCGAGCTACATCCCTCTTCATACCAGGCTACCAATACACATCCCTCATATCATGATATATCTTGGTAATTCCTGGATGTACATTATATGAAGAATAATGATCCTCTCTCATAATCTGGTCTCGTAACCGATCATTGTCGGGTACACATATCCGCTTCCCACACTTCAATACATCATTCTCTACTATGAACTCTACTGCCTTACCATTCTAAGCATCACCCTTTAGCTTTAGTAGATATGGATCCCTATCTTATGCCACCTTAATATCATCAATCAGTAGTGGCTTAACCCAAAATTGGGCTATCAGAGCTTGGTTAAGATCCTGGGATCCCAAATCCAACTCTATACCCATATCAGCTAACTCCATCTCACGGATCAAAGGTCTCATGACAACTGAGATGTGAGCTAGACTGCTCATAAATTTTTGGCTAAGTGCATTAGCTACTATATTAGCCTTGCCCGGATGGTAGAGGATTTCATAATCAAAATCCTTTAGCAATTCAACCCATCTGCACTGCTGGAGGTTCAAATCCTTATGCTGAAATATGTACTGCAAACTCTTATGATCAATATATATCTCACATTTAGACCTATACAGATAATGCCTCTAAATCTTCAGTGCAAACACTACAGCTGCCATCTTTAAGTCATGAGTCGAATAGTTCACGTCATGCTTCTTTAATTGCCTAGAAGCATAAGCAATCACTCTCTGATTCTTTATCAAAACACACCCTAATCCAACTCGGGAAGCATCACAGTACACTATAAACTTCACATCCTCTGATATGCTAACACTGGAGCACTAGTGAGGCAAGACTTCAAAGTCTGAAAACTGCTCTTACATTCATCCGTCCAATACCTCTCATGTTTCCTAGTCAGCTTAGTCAACAGAGCAGTAATTCGGGAGAAATCCTTTACAAACCACCTGTAGTATCCTACCATGCCAAGGAAACTATGGATCTCAGAAACGCTGGTAGGCCGAGGCCAATTTGCTACTACTTTAACCTTCTGAGTATCTACCTTAATACCATCCTTACAAATCACGTAACCAAGGAAACACATTTCAGTCAGACAGAACTGGCATTTAGATAACTTAGCATATAGTTGATGCTCTTGAAGTGTCTGCAGTACAATCCTCAGAAGCTCTAAATGCTCCTCCTCACTCCTGGAATAGATAAGAATGTCATCAATGAATACTATGATAAACGTATCCAAGAATGGCTTAAACACTCTATTCATCATATCCATAAATGCAGTCGATGCATTAGTCAACTCAAATGGCAACACCAGGAACTCATAATGTCCATATCGGGTTCTGAAGGCAGTCTTGGGTACATCACCCTTATTGATTCTCAACTTGTGATACCCATATCTCAGATCAATCTTAGAGAAATGATTGGCACCTTGCAACTGATTAAACAGATCAACAATCCAGGGCAAAGGATATTTGATCTACATTGTCACCTTGTTCAGCTGTCTATAATCAATGCACATCCTCAGAGAGCCATCCTTCTTTTTCACAAACAACACTAGAGCACCCTACGGAGAACTACTTAGTCTAATAAACCCTCTATCCAATAAATCCTGCAACTGCACCTTTAATTCTTTCAACTCAGCTGGGTCCATTATGTACGGAGGAATGGATATCGGATCGGTGCCTGAATATATCTTAATCTCAAACTCTATCTCTTCATCTGGGGGTATACCTGGCAACTCTTCAGGGAAGACATCAGAGAATTTATGAACCATTAATATCTGATCAATCTCTACATAAGTCTTCTGTACATCTATCACATGAGTCAGGTATGCTAAATAACCTTTCCTTATCATCCTTCTAGCCTAGATAGCAGAAACAATACTAATTCTGGATTCCTATCGATCACCCACGAATTCAAACTCTGGTTGCCCCTCAGGCTGGATTTTAACCCTCTTCTCATAATAATCAATAACTGTATGATGTGTCGTTAGCCAATCCATACCAAGAATCACATTTAGCTCTAACACAGACAGTTTAATCAAATCAGCACGCAAAATATTATCATCTATCTCAATCACATAATCAGGGTAATAATAATCTACTTTTATACTCTCCTCCATAGGTGCAGCTATCACTAGAGGCACACTCAATAATTGTCTCTTTTTATTCAACTTAAGTGCAAACTGGGGTGAAACAAATGAATGGGTAGCACCAGAATCAAACAATGCATCAACAATTTCATTCTATATTAAAATAGTATTTATAACCACATTACTAGATCTATGTGCCTCCTGAGTGTTGACAGTAAAGACTCGCCCCTGACCTCCGCCTGCTGCTAGGTGCTTATCCTCTGCCTCTGCCTCTGCCTCTCTAGCAACATTCTGACTCATCTGAATCATAGGCTGAGAAACTATAGCAGATGGCTGTTGTTCACTCCATAAAGGACATTTGTTGATAAAATGACTATGCTACCCATATTTCAGACAAGCACCTGTCTATCGTCAACACTCCCCTCTGTGCCTTATACCACAAAAACTACAAATAGGCACGCTGGGCATCTGTGCAGTAGGTCTAGAAGAACCTTGAGAATAAGCAGGTGTAGACTACATTGGAGGTCCTCTACTCTGTGTCCTCCTCCTCTGACTGCCAAATAAAGGTCTCTGATCAAACTTGGGTACTAGCTCACTCTATCTAGGCTGGGAGCTGCTCTCCCCCTCCTACCCTATGATCCGAGTCCTCCTTTCCTTTTCTAATCCCTCTTTGCTCTCTCTGACTTGTATTTTTCTTTTATCTAATTAGCCTTGTCAATAATGGTAGTCAGAGATGTGAACTTTGTAGCCAGAAGGGCATTATGCAATGAGTCATGCAAACCCCTCCTGAACCTGCTGATCAAGTCTGTCTCGATAGGAGCAATCTGTGTAGCATACCTACTCAATCTGATAAACTTCTCGACATACTCCTCCACTGACTTACTACCCTGCTCGAGCTGCTCAAACTGTATCAGATTTATGGTCTTCACCCATTCTGTAAAAAACTCATCAATTAGCCCCCGTCTGAACTCTGCCCAAGTAAGAGGATGCTCACCATATAATCTGGGTTCCATCCGTCGAGAAAACCATGTCCAAGCTTTTCCCTTCAGCAATAATCCCACTAGCTCCACTACTTTGATATCAGAACAAGGTAGTCTCCACACTATCTTCTCAACCTGCTTAAGAAAATCTAACCTTTGAACTCTAGCAGGTTTAGCTTCAAAAAGCTAAACTTAGAAACTCCACCCTCATCTATAACTCGGCGGGCTCCTTGCACAACTAGCTCTCCAGGAACCACAGTTGGCTATTTAGGAGCTGGAGCAACAGGTACTACAGCTGGTGCAACAGGGGGTGGCACTGCTACTGATACTGGAGGTGGCAGCATATTATGTCGTTCTCACCTCAACTCTGCTAGTTCCTGACACAACTCCATCATCCCCCTCATCATCTCCAACCTCTAAGGGTCATCACTCCTCTCTGTCTCCTCTGTAGTCCATCAGGATCTGGATGGTCCTTCTGAAAATGAAAATTCCCTTACTAAAGACTCGTTAGAGGCTACCTATGACTCTCTGGTATCCCTGTCTATATCGTCAAAAATCTCTATAAACTATCAGAAAACAGAACACATACTCAATATATTACAAAAACGCATAATACTCATACATACTGGATGAATATAACAAAAGATGATACAAAAATTCCTATGCTCCATGGTTTACTTAACTCTACCCATACTGTACTTAGTTACTATTCCTCTGTAACCTAATTACTATTTATCCGTAACCTAGGCTCTGATACCACCTCTGTCACGTCTCGATTTTGAGACGCGACGGTCCTAGGATGCGGGAGAAGCCAAAGGTGACCAACACCCGTAAAATCCAGTATCACATGCAATCACTAATTACTATCAATTTATTAATCAATTACTTAATTACTATTCATTATGTCAATATGTAAACTGTCTGTAAATTTTACTGCAATTGGCTGTAATATTCATCATATTATACTATATTATTAATTATACTCCATAATATGTCATACATATATATTCATAAAGTAACTATACCACATGTAACCCATGGAGCAGTTAGATCATGAACATACAAAAATACAGTGTTTATAAATAATTACATTGCTAAGAACACCACAAAAATCTACAGAGAGTCAAAAGTTAGGATTCTGCCTCCTACTCTGTACCTGAAAATGGGAAACAATGAAAAAATGAGTATATAAGATACTCAATGAATCTAATATGCATTGGACAATAAATATATAATGGATTATCAATAAAAGATAGGTAGATGAGATAAAAATGTCTATCCACTCAAGGATAACAGGATACAGAATCAAGTACAGAAGATGATAGTAAAGTCAATACTTATATCAATGGAAAGTATGTCACATGGGCAAGATAGATATAAGGCCATAAATGCATATAATATGTGTCAAATACATATAAATCTCATATCACTAAACATAAGACTGATCTGGTCTTATGGCTAGGACTGATAACCCTTCCCAGTTAGGGTATAATAATACAATGTGCACATTGCCGACAGTATGTATCCACTATCCTGTCAGAGTGGCAACTCTGTCAAACCACATCGGAGTCAATAAAAGTAAGAAATAAGTCAATAGATACCATTGAACTATAATGGTGTCATCAAGTATCAATAATACATTATCAATCAATTCAAGTAGCAATAGAACCAATGGAATAACAATAGCAAGTAGCTATACAAAGAGAAAGGTTTTGACAAACAACAATGGGATGGAACATAGGTTAGTCTTATATGAACAAAAGGTTGGCATAATTGGCATGCTAATGTCGCTGGCGACGATGGCATTCAAATGGTAGGCCTATAGATTTTGAATTAGGCATTTTAACAAACACTTGGTAGGCAACTTTGGATGGATAATTAAACAAGGTTTGGGTGCAACTCCAACATTGACCCAATTATCGACAACAACACACAATATAGGCAATTGAATAAGCATTAGATATATAATAATAAACAACAATTGAAGGATCAAAATGGCATGCAAAAATCTTAGGAAAATCAAGCAAAAACCAAGGCAACAATGGCAATTAGGGATTAGCCAAAAGTGGGATTACAAGGGAGAATTCCAATCAACAATCTAACACATTAGACATATTATTTGATGCATAAAAGACTCCCCTCACACTTTAAATTTCTTTGAAAAATTGATTTTCCACCTAAAGCTTCAAAGGAGGCAAAATTGACAACTTTGTCAATCTTGATTTTCTACACCAAACCAATCACAAATAATACATTCATTAGCCTCCAATTAATATAATATAAGCTCAATTAACATAAACTAACTCAAAATCACATAACTAGTTCATACAACTTAGGTTAGGG
The DNA here is from genome assembly GCA_948193065.1 of Aleurites moluccanus. Classification (NCBI taxonomy): domain Eukaryota; kingdom Viridiplantae; phylum Streptophyta; class Magnoliopsida; order Malpighiales; family Euphorbiaceae; genus Aleurites; species Aleurites moluccanus. Next base: position 8,219 of record CANXYC013180625.1, read on the forward strand.
TTTGAAAAATTGGGGAAAAATGCTAAATGCTAAATGCATCAATTGATCAAACATAAAACCCATTCTATTTGACATTTATAACACCTAAATCAAACATAAAATCAAACAAAATAACTCTCTACCTCAAATTGGTGGTTGGGCCGAAATCTTCAAGGTGGGTGTTCTTGAAATCCTTTGATTTTCCAAGGTGGAAAATGGATGGAAGATGGAAGATATATGGTTTGATTCAAATTTTCTTTGATTTTCCTTATGAAATTTGAAAGAAAATGGGTGGGAGAAGAAGAGAATGGTTCAGCCAAATGGAGAAGAGGAAGAAGTAAGTGCAGAAAATTTGCTAAATGTGGCTTATATACTAAGTCAAAATTGTCAAATTCCATTTTGGTCTTTAAACTTTCCTTAAATTATACGTTTGCCATATTTCTTTCTATAATTTATTATGACAATTATATTAGGATTTGGATTTCAAAGTAGGGATTCAAATACCTTATTTTTATTTATACTTTATTATAAAAATAGTTTCAGAGTCATTCTAAAACTCAGACAGTCCAATTTCTACTATACCCCCAATGTTCTATTTATTTACAGTTTTGCCATCACTTACTTTTTCAATGTTCCTAAATATTTTTCACCTCTTTCTTTTTACCATAATTACATGTGCATTTATATGATTCTTTGCCCTTAATCAGAATCGGAAATTCATTTGTCGATTAGATTGCTATTTTCTTGGCATTTTTATTGACACTAACGTTTTCAGGAACAATATCTCATTTGCGTTCTAACTATGTCTCTAAAATTATTTTTAGTTATTTCGATGGTTCCAAACTAAAAACTGAGAATAATAATATGCATTTACTATAGGCTTTTCTAGGGTATTACAAATACTATATTCACTTCTATATTATTTTTAATTGGACCATAATCTATTTAAATTAAATCATGTAAAAGAAATTTGAACAAATTAACTGTAAATAATTTCTTAGAAATCAAGAATCGACAATTACCTCAAAATAGAATTTTCATATCAATTTCTTTTTCTTTACTATCCATTTTCCTCTCTAACTTCATATAAATCTTGAAATAATTTTTCCTTAATAATTTATGATCATTATTTAAGGTATCCTTAATAAATTTTAGTAAAGAATTTCTTAAAAATCCATTACTGTTAATGTTGCCTATTATAATCCTTAAAATTCTTCTATAAAAATTATCCTTGAATATTCTCTTTATATATTCTTAAACTAATTTGACCTATTTATTCTTCAATTAACTTCTTATCTATTGCGATGATCCACTTACATCCGTATCATCTCTTGTATAGTCTTCTTGGGTGTTACAGATAAAATGAAGTGAAGAATTAAATAGGATAATTTAAACTCCTAAATCCAAAGGGGAGTAGATGATATGTTATTGTATTTATGTACCTAGCATATGACATATAAACTATGAACAAGCTTAATTATTTACTTATAAATCTCGCAGGTTCCTCCTGTTAATAATTTATTTTTCCATATTGATAATTTGGATTATATAACATGTTAAAAGTTAATTTCTCTTCTATACAATTATTAAATGAACTTTACAAGCATTGTGGCAAACATCTTCTACTGATAGGAGTGCCATCAAGCTGTGCACACATAATAGTGTGAACATGTATTTTTGCACCCCAAGTAGACTCGGGATCATGATAAACTGATAGACAAGAGGTCAAAGCCACCTCCAATATATATAAACCATATCGTGCCAGAATAATCAACGTTAATCAGGGGGTCAAACCACCTTTAATACAGATTAACCAGACCATACCAGACTAATCAATGTCGACTGGGGGTCAAACCACTTTTGAACCGGATAAATCGGACTGAAAGAAGCTGAAAGTGCCATATGGCATCTTGGCAGTAGCACCAAAGAAGATTGACAGTAATGCCAAAAAAGGTTGGCGGTAGCACCAAAGAAGGCCGGTGACAATGACGAAGAAGGTTGGCGGTAACACCAAAGAAGGCTGGTTGTATGAGGCTTCACCTGAGCACCGAGATGCTCATTAAGGGGGCAGTTTCCTACGTACTAATGGCAGCTTTTGCCTTGCATTTGCAAAATGATCTTTAACTTTTATTTTAGAATTTTGTAGAGCCACCACCTTTAGTTTTTAAGGAAAATAAAGGAAAAAATCCAATTTGACTCCAATTTAAAGCACAGGAATAAAATTACTAGACCTTCGAACAAGGATTGAGCTCGGGGACTAGGTTTTCAATTTTTAAGTAACTCAAACTTTGGCTTTCCATTTAACAATCAATTTATGAAAAATATAATTTCATGAACAAGTATAAGAATTACATTTAAGAATGCATGATTAAAGCATAATAAAACATATAATGTAATATTTAAAGTAAATAACATAAAATAAAGGAGGTTTAATACATCAAAAAGTCGATAATAAAGGATGTTAGCTCTAGCCCTCAATCGGAATTTTAAGTTAACATCACATTCCCCAAAATAACATTAAAACAAATTAGATTAAAAAAAAGGAGAGTTTTTGGTGTTTTTGGATTTGAAGCTATGAAACAACTTGCTTGCGTATCCCGTTAAATGAGAATCAAAACCCACGCAGTTCTCCCTTCTTGCTAAGGTAGTTTGATTCGATTTTAAGCAAAGATTGATTTTGTGGTTCTCTTAATTGATTTTTCCAATTAATTTTGAGGTACGAACACGATACCTTGCTTTGAGGGAGGATGTCTTGATTTTATGAGAAGTTTGATATTATTATGTATTGGTTCTTTTAATTGATATTTCACCAATTGATTTTGAGGTAAGAACATGATACCTTGATTTGAGGGGGACGTCTTCTTAGAGTTTGTCTAGATCGGGGTTCCATTTTGATTTGGTAAGAATTAACACAATGGTATGATTATGGTCAATTTTTAATTACCAAGTTGATTTGATTAGTCAAATTAGCACGAAGGTGAAGCTTCTATATTGACTCAAAGAGAGATCATTCTAGGTCTTTTATTCCTCCCACTTAAACAGAGTTGGAGAAATCAGTTTGAAATCAAAGAGAAATGAACCATTTATGAACAAGAAAGCTGAAAATAGGGGGGGGGGGGGGGGGGGGGGGGTGAAGACAAAAAAAAAAAAACACAAAAAAAATTTTTTGTTGTGTTTTTTTTTGTGAATGAAATAAATGGTTTTTTT
>CANXYC013180680.1:0-20865 GCA_948193065.1 Aleurites moluccanus
CCTTTAGATTTCTCTCTAATTCAGTTTACGTGAATTATGAGAATGAATGAGCAAGCAGAGGCTAAGGGAGGAGACCTAGCTGATATTTATATGCCTAGGTCAATCCTACCCATTACAAGTTTGACCCAGAAAGCCCACATCATGCCATCCCATATTAATTCGATTAAGGCCTTATTATTTTAATTATGAAGCCCACACTTTATTGAAAAATTCTAACATGTACATAATTAAAAAAGCCAACATTATATTTACAATTTCAATAGAGCTTTCACGAAATTAATACTATTCATTGTAAGCATCATTTAGCTTATATATATTTTTAAAAAATTATATTGGTAGGTGATGGGATTTAAAAATGACTCACTTAAGATAGAAGTAAAGAGTTCATGACTCTTATCATAACATAATCATGCTTATCGCTTCTCAAGGCTCATCTCCAATAAGTCTACTGCCTCTTTATATCTCTCATATCAACAAGCCCGAAGTCTCTCCATGCCAGCTAGTTCATCTCGTCACCTCATATAAAACACGAGCACCTCACTCTCAGTAGCAGTTCGTCTTGTCAACAAATAGCTTATAAGGGAAATTTTCATCGATAACTTTTTACAAGCTTGTATGGCACATAATCCCTTTCATCTTTAACAAATTGGATTCTATCATTTCAATACAAAGCTCCATAACATCCAAAACATGTGTATCATTATTTTTATCTAATTACAAAATGATGTGACTCTACCTATTACCATATAACTCAAGACTCCTTTAAAAGCCAAAGTCTCTCACTCAAAGGGGATTATTTGTCTGGCCAATTGTTTCACAACTCAAAAGGACTCACTAGTTGGTTGTGAGACAGAAACTCCTTCTCCACAAGGATACTTCCTCTCCTTTAAAGAACAGAACCTCCCAGATATAACTTCTTACTCTTCTTAAGCCACTTAGCCTCCAGGAAGCCATTTTTTAACTGAACAGTCACTCTTTGGAGTCCACCTAAAGGCCTTCTTTTCACTGGAAAAAGTAACAGTGAGAGTCTCTAAACCTCATACTTAGAGAAGTCATGGCATTATCCTTAAATCCATGCTATCTCTGAGCCTTTAACTCTAAACATGCAGCCATACCAATTTAAGTATCGAAATGCCCATGCCAAGCCACAGGCTTAGCGAAGTCCTCCTAATGTTGTTTGTCTTTGCCTTACATGCTTGTTTATGAAGCAAATAGGTCAAATCATTCATCTGCTCTAACCATGTACTTGATTAAGCCTTCTGAAGCTTGTCCATAGAAACTCAAAAGGGAACTCAACTAATTATGAGTCATTAAGCCAACGTCTTATATTACAAATTGTTTGACAATGTTTTCCATAAATGAAATCTTTCCATCCATATAAATATATTTCTTTTTTATTTTTAGCAAGTATCTCATCATTCAATAAGAGAACAACTAAATCGGGGTTTAGACATTATATTTATCATTGATTGGCCCTTTCGATTTTTTCAACCAATTATTTTCATTCATATCCTTAAATTTTGTCTAAATAAGCAATACAAAATACCTAGTATAATATTCTAGAAGATTATACGGACTCAAGTGGATCATAACAATGGATATTAAGTTAATTAAAAAATAGATAAGTCAAATTGGTTTAAGGAAGTATAAAAAGAATATTCAAGTAAAATTTTTACTGCATAATTATAAGAATGATAATAAACAGTATTATCGGTAATTAATTTTTATAATATTTTTAATAGGTTCTTTACTAAAATTGATTGAGAATATTTTAAATTAGGATCTTGAATTATCCATAAAAAATAATTTGAGGATCAATATGAAGTTAAATGGGTGAAAGGATAGTAAAGAAGAAGAAAGTGATGAGAAAACTTAATTTGGAGCACTTGTCGGTTCTTGATTTTTAATTAATTTTTTACAGTTCCTTTGCCTAATTTTCTTTCACATAACTTGGATTAGATGAATTATGGACCAATTAAAAATAAATTAAAGTGAATATGATATTAATGGTGATTGGAGATGGTAATGGAAGAGAAATGAAATTAAAGAGATTAAAATTTGCAATTTTTGGAGTTCTCGCCTAAATAAGTTCAAAATAATTTTTTTTTTAGCTATTAAGATTGACTAATTAAATTGAATTGAGATACAATAGAAAATATAAGATTCCATAGAATATAAATAAAAAGAATTTAAGGACTCAATTGAAAGGAATTAAAAAGATTTGTGGTTACAATTATAAATTTGGAAAATCGTGAGTCAAAGTATAATTATTTAAAGTTGTGGGACCCATCAAGCCAAAAATCATTTTTATCCAAAATTGTCTAGATTTCTCCAAGGAAAATCCTTAGAGTGGCCTGCCATACTAATAGGGAAAATGGATTTTTATTTATGGATTATTACTTTCATTTCATAGGAAATTGACAAGTAGGCCAAATTCTAGAATTTTCTTGACAATTCTTCTTTCTTTATATTTTCTATTAGCTTTGGTGTATAAAAAGGAAACAAAAAGTTAACTATTTCCATTTGGTAGGCCAAACCACCCTTTGCTTTAGACTCCAAAAATATTTCTTCAACTTATATTCATAAAAACCAAAATTCTAAGTTAGGAAAATTAGTTAGAAGTAAAAAAAAAAATTGATGAAGGAGGATTGATGGATTTGATATCAAACTATTTGGAGGAAAATAGAAGAAGGAATTCAAGTGTTCAAATTAAGCTTTGAATGGTGAAGATGATGTAAGAACAAGTTCTAAGTGAAAACGAAATAAGGGTATAGTTGAAGTCACTATGTGATATGAGTTATTTATACATCATTATTCATATTCATTTCCCTTTTATGAACTAATGCAACCATATGAGATTTATCTTTTATGTGACTAAATTCTACTTTGTTCATTTGACCATAATCATCCTTTGATTATCCAAGCTCAATTTAATCCATTGACATTGAATTGTTATTAAAATTGATATACCTATTAAATTATTCACTTTGAGAACTTAAATGTGATATTGAGTTTTGATGAACTTGCACGATAATACCTTGAATGTTATTGATGTAAACCCCAATTGACTTGCTCTGAGACTCAACATCTTTACGCATGATATGCGACCCATTAGAAAGCCAAATCAGATTTAAAACAAGAAACCTCGACCCAATAGCAACCTGTGTTGGAGAACCTTGGTATAATTGATGAACACCACAAAGAGGTTAGCTTTGATAAGTTCAAAATGATTCTTAGCAAGAACCAAAATTGAGAGAATTTTCTCACAAAGTTTTATATTAATCAAAAGTCTGAAGTCTTTTTTTTTTTTTACATAAATAGCTAGATATTTATAATGACTACCTTACATGAAAACCCTAACTTTAACTTCCTAAATAAAATAAATTTTCTAAATAAGAATAACTTTCCTAGATAAGGATAATCTTCCTTGATAAGAATAATTTCCTGTGTAAGAAAAACCTTTCTAGATAAGGATAATCTTCCTAAATAAGGATAAGTTTCTAAATAAGATAAAAATAAAACCTAAATTAATTTTGGGCTATAAACTAATACAAAACATGCCCAAAACTCACTAGTATACTTAATTTTAATATAAAATATACAACCCAACTAAAACTAATTAGATAAGATTGATCAAAATCTAATATGTACAGGACCCTACTTGGGATCGTATCATTCCCCCTCTCTTGAAAAATGATTGATCCTCGAATCATGTGCCATGGTATCATTGAAATATAAGCTTCTCTTGCAAGTGTTATTCTTCCTTTGTTGGAGAAAACTCGTCTTCTAACTTTGAAGAGTTGAAGTAGTAAGAACATCACACAAGTTAGCCAACTTCCCTCCTTAATGACTTATAGGAATAGGATATGAAAATCTTTTATAGAAAAATCAAAGAGATCATGAGGTAAAACAAAATTCACTGTAGAAATATACAAGAATTCAACATTATTTTTCTTTTTCTGGAGAACTAAATCATTCTCCTTTACTCTTTCATTTTCTTGCACTTCTAAATGAATTACTTCTTTTTCTTCCTCCAGCATTTCTAGATGAGTTTCAATTGGTGAAATTTTTTCGTGAACAACAACTTCTATTGATGAAGCCTTATTTTCTTTCTCTAGTATGTCTAGATGAGTTTCATTTGCGGGAATTTCTTCATGAACAACTTTTGTTGATGGAGCCTTATTTTCTTCTTCTATTTTTCCATCCACCCAATCAGTTTCTTCATGAATAACTTTTATTAATGGTGTCTCATTTTCAACCTCACCATTCTCAATATCATCTTTAGCTTGCTCTATTATTGATATTGATGCAGATTTCTCTCCAGCTTTCCTTCTGTGATGTTTAGCTCTTTGCTCAGCTTTCTCTCCAGCTTTCCTTCTTTTACGTTTAGCTCTTTGCTCAGCTCTTTGCTCATTGCTCTGATACCAAATTGATGTGAACCCTAATCGACTTGCTTTGAGACCCAACACCTTTATGCATGATATGCGACCTCTTGGAAAGCCAAATCAGATTTAAACAAGAAACCTTGACCTAATAGCAACATGTGCTAGATAACCTTGGTATAATTGATGAACGCCACAAAATGGTTAGCTTTGATAAGTTCAAAGCGATTCTTAGCAAGAACCAAAATTGAGAGAATTTTCTCACAAAATTTATATTAATCAAAATTCTGAAGTGTCCAAATACATGGGGTTTAACTAAGTATTTAGTAACTTAGCTATATGAAAACTCTAATTTAAGTTTCCTGATTAAGAATAAACTTCCTAAATTAGGGCAAACTTCCTAGATAAAAATAAGTTTCTAAATAAGAAAAAAATAAAATCTAAATTAGTTTTGGGCTATAAACTAATATAAAACAGACTCAAAACTCACTAATATACTTAATTTTAATATAATTATACAACCCATAAATCTATCATACTAAAAATAATTAGATAAAGATTGATCAAAATCTAATATGTACAGGATCCTACTTGGGATCATATCATTCCCCCTTTCTTGAGAAATAATTCGTTCTCGCATCATGTGCCATGTTGTCATTGAAATTCGAAGCTTCTCTTGCAATTGTCATTCTTCCTTTGTTGGAGAAAACTCATCCTCTAACTTTGAAGAACTGAAGTAGTAAATACATCACACCAGTTTGCGAACTTTCCTTCTTGATGACTACTAGCAAATTAAGAGTTTGGAAAATTTGGAAATTTATTGGAGAAATATCAAAGAAATCATTAGGTAAAATAAAATTCACTATAGAAATATTCAAAAATTCCGCATTATTTTTATTTCTGTGGAGAACTAAATCATTCTCCTTTGTTCTATCATCTTCTTCTCCTTCTAAGATTTCTTGATGAGTTTCAATTGCTGGAATTTCTTCATGAACAATTTTTATTGATTGAACCTTATTTTCTTCTTCAATTTTTTTATCCACCCAATCCGATTCACAAGTAACCTCGACGGGATAAATTATTATGCTTTCTACCACACTACTCTTAATCTTATTTTTAGGTTGCTCCATTAATGACTTTGATACAACTTTCTCTTCAGCTTTCTTTCTTTGACGTTTAGCTCTTTGCTCAGCTTTCCACTTCTCATGCTCATCGTTAGTTTCCTCAAAAACTCTTTTATAGTATTCCTTGAGCATCTCCTCTTTAAATTTCATTGCTTTCTTTTGTGCAATTGGAGTATTTGGATTTTGCGTCTTTGAGAATGAACCTTCTATCCTCTCCATTTCATCTCTCATATTTCTAAAATGTAAATTAATGGCTTAAAAGTGTTTTTCAAGGGCTTCCAATTTAGAGGTAATGTCAATTGCTTGAATGTCTTTTATTTCGTTACTCATTGTGATAACCTGTAAAGAATATTAGAAAAGCAAAAGAATTTCTCACTTCACTCCCTTACGTGTTTCACTCAAGTATTCACGTCACTCAAGTCCACTCGTGTTTAATCACACAGTTTTCAATGGCTTTTCTCTAGATAAGCTCACACTCTTGCCTTCTACCACTCAACTCTCGCTTAAAATTTTTACAAAAATCACTCAAACGAATCAAAGTAATCAAATTATAAAATTCATTAACTGACTAAGCGAAAGTATGAATTTTTGACACAAATTAATAAATTTAGCAATCGAAATGGACAAGGACTTCCTTGAGGGAAAAAAATGATTTGATAGAAATGAAAACAGAAAGAAAATAGACAAACTAAGATTAGAATTCAATTAAACGAAAAAGGAAAATAATTAGTAATAATTATTTTCGAATAGCAAAGAAGTAGAGTTATGCAATTCAAAAAATTAGATAACAAACTTTAAGAGTTTTTCTAGCTTTTTTTTTTTTTTTTAATTTTTAAGTTGAAAAGTAAGATCCAATTTCAATGCTGAATTATTATTATTATTTTTTCAATCAGCTTCCTTTTTTTTATGATGATTTTTTTTAACAAGTATTTAGCAACTCAAATAAAAAAGGTAAACTCAAACGACGACAAACGAAATGGAACGAAAGAACGGAAAGAAACAAAAACAAGAAAACGTAGTAACAAAGTAAAATAAAGATACGCAAACCTGATTTAGAGCCTAAGCTCTGATACCAAACTGATGCGAACCCCAATCGACTTGCTCTGAGACCTAACACCTTTACGCATGATATGCGACCCCTTGCAAAGCCAAATCAGATTTGAAACAAGAAACCTCGATCCAATAGCAACTTGTGCTAGAGAACCTTGGTATAATTGATGAATGCCACAAAGTTGTTAGCTTTGATAAGTTCAAAATGATTCTTAGCAAGAACCAAAATTGAGAGAATTTTCTCACAAAGTTTATATTAATCAAAAGTCTGAAGTCTTTTTTTTTTTATTTACATAAATAACTAGATATTTATAATGACTAGCTTACATGAAAACCCTAACTTAACTTCATAAATAAAATAAATTTTCTAAATAAGAATAACTTTCCTAGATAAGGATAATCTTCCTTGATAAGAATAATTTCCTATGTAAGAAAAACCTTTCTAGATAAGGATAATCTTCCTAGATAAGGATAAGTTTCTAAATAAGATAAAAATAAAACTTAAATTAATTTTGGGCTATAAACTAATACAAAACAGGCCCAAAACTCACTAATATACTTAATTTTAATATAAAATATACAATCCAACTAAAACTAATTAGATAAGATTGATCAAAATCTAATATGTACATGACCCTACTTAGGATCGTATCAGTTATGCACACCAAATGTTCAACCATGTGCCACATTGTATGTTATTAAATAATTACCTTTGTACCAAGAATAGAACCAGTCATATGTTTATTAAAATGCATTGACTCTAATTGATAAATGTGCCCAAGTATTTCTATTGAATGTTCATAGTACCTTAATGTTTCCAATAATTACTTGATATTGTTATTGATTTCCATTAGTTTATTTATATGTAGAATTGACAGAACTACCTTATTGACGGGGTAGTGGGTAAGTACCGTTAGTATTGTGCACAATGATTTCTTTATAGTATTTATCCTGACTAGGAAGGGACTTATCTTAGCTTTAAGGTTTGATCCGCCTTACATAATTTATATGTGAATGTTAAAGTTAAACGTGATACGTGATACGTGTTCAAGGCCCAATGTCTGTCATTTCTACATATGAATATGATATCTAAAATATGATTACCCTATGTTATCTATTATTGATATTTATTCATTTCACCTATGGCATTTGGTGTGTAAATTGTTAACTTTTGACATGCAACATTGATAATCTTCTTCTTATTTCTTTCATTCATTGTTACCAACTTAATTTATAAGTTTAATGATATATATTTAACTCACTAAGTATTATTATACTCACCTCGTGGTTATTTACTATTTTCAGGAACAAGGCTGTAATAATTGTTCCCAGGTCTCTATTTTCTCTGCACTTGGGACGTCCAAACTCCAATGTAAAATTTTACTTTTTTGAAGTTAAAGGTAGTTCTTAGAAAGCTCTCAATGTAAATAATTTGATATAATGATTGTCTTAAATGCTTGATATGTAATAAGTATGATGAGATTTAGAAATGATATCAAATGAAAGAAACGACATGATAAGTATAGAGTTAATGAGACAAAGTGATGACATATAGAATGAGAGAAAAATTATTTATAAGACTAAAAGATATAAAAGTGTTATGTATGATCAATGAATTATAGAGTTGAGATTATAAAGATGGTGAAATATTAGGAGTGTAATTTTTATTGTAGGTTGTATAATTTGTAAAAAATATGTCTTGGAAATTAGATTGAAAATACAAAGAAAACTCTGATAAAATTTTTGTAAGAATAATAATTATCAAGTAGAATTTCAAGTAAAAATTTTGTCTGATTTGTAGTGATTTAAACTTTGGTTGACGCCGATCAGCTTGGCACGGTTGGATTTATTTGTATTCGGAGTCGACTTTGATTTTCGGTTGATTGATAATCAGTTTGGCATGACCCTAGTCTGCTTGGGGTGAAAAATCATGTGTTCACAGTTGGTAGCCTTAAAGAATTCCTACATCTTAAGACTGTCATATTCCAAAATTGGGACGTGATACCAGGTAAGAAAACTAGGTACAGATTGGAAAAGGTGTTAGACACCCCAGCTCGTTTGGCAATTGGCCAGCCATCCCTATTTAGCTAGAAATCATAAGTGAACTAACTTAGACATATCTCTAATTTATCCAATATAAGAAAGAAGGCATATCATTGAAGAAAACAATCCACAAGTTAAAAAAGAATAAGTTTTATCTTGACACATGCTCAACTAGACCAAATATAATTTCAAGAAAAATTTGAGGAGTCACAAATGGTCTCACTTAAAACTAACATCTTTAGATATAATTATACGAGGTCTAGTAAATTATATAATCTCATAAGGCCATGGCTAAAGATTTCATAAAATATTTATGTTCATTGCATAATATCAATTCATACTAGCCCTAAAAAAAATAGAAGGAGAAATAAACCATCTAGCCCTAACAAGAGATTTACATAATCATATCACATTATAAAATTCATTCATTCATTTAAACTCCTAAAATAAAGAAGTAAAAACAAGAAAATTGAAATACTCAATATAATACATTAAACAAAATATTTCTACCTTGAACTTTACCTTTTTTGGTCTTAATACATTTTAAGCCCATTTAACTTTTATGCTTGGACCTCATGGGTCTCATGTTATTTATTTTATTTACTTCATATCTATATGGTTAGCTCATACAACCCAAATATATGTACAATATATATCACAAAATAACTTACTTCCTTTTCATCACATCAAAACTCGTGTTTAACATATGCATAATTCAAAACATGTAACCATATCATTTTAACCATTTAGTTTATATACAAGTGATCAAAATACATCAAGAAAAATAATGCACACTTCAATTTATTTACAAGTTATGTCACTTTTAACAACTAACCTAATCATGGCATGCTAACCTACAAGATGCATTTCATATTGCATAGCAACAAAATTTATATTTAATCAACTATGCCTTATGCATTTTTAGGTTCTTGCTTAAATTATTCATTCATGGCATTATATTCATTTTAAAGTTATTTTAACATATATTCAATCATTCCATATTGTTACATAATCACAAGCATGCCAATTTTCAAGTTTTAAACCTAAATTAGGCATTATGGCAATAAACATGCAAAACTAGGTTTAATTTTAGCACTTTTAACCTAGAATGCTTCTGAATCAAGTAAAATCATTTCACAAACATACAATCTAGGTTTCATACATCTAATCATAGCATATAAATGCTTATATACAATAAAAAGTACTAAATTAATATAAAAATAAGAAGCAAGCCAAAAGAAGACAAGAAAGAGTCACATGGCACAAGGAAATACCTTCATGGCACTACTAGGGCCATGTGGCCCATGGAAGGGATGTATGGCCCTTCTCATTCCCGCATGGAAAAAGAAAGAGTCGTGTGGCTCTTCCAAAGGGCCACTGGCCCTTCAGACCTAACTCCAACTCCTCTACCCGATTTCAAATTCTTTTTGCATGTTTTAGGGGTGATTTTCGATTATTTTTTATCCCACATAACCCAAAAACTATCCCTAATGATTTTAGGTGTTTTAGACTTATTAAAAATTAATTTCAAATCTAAATAATAATCCAACAAAGAAATATGAATCTCATACAAAAGGATACTTAGAATACTTCCTAGGTTCCTCTTAGTTCAAATTGATTTGTTTTTCAATTGTGAATATTAAGCATTGAAAAATGATTTAAAATGAAGATTCTAACCTTGATTTAGTTCATGTTAAAGAGTTTTAAAAAGAATAAGAAGAAGGATCACATGGATTATTACCAATCCATATGATTATACACAAACAACTTATATGATTGCTAAATATGATAATAATAAAAAGAAATACTAAAAACACTCAAACCTGGATACACCAAAGCTCGGCAAATCGCCCTCAGGCTTTGGTGTGTTGTTTGATGATTTTGAATTCAAAAAACATTGATTGCTTGAAAAAAGTTGTTTGCTTGTTGAAGATTGCTATGAACTAAGCATTGATTCAAATATATTTACTTCCTATTATTAAGAAATATTATCAAGAATCTTCTTAATATATTTCTTAGAGGAAGTTTAAGAAAAGAGAAGAAGATTCAAACTAGTTTTTTAACTTGATTGTGAAAATTTTGATTTTGATTGCTTGATTGAAATTATTTTTTTCTTTAAATCAGATGCTAAATTCAAAAGCTCAATTTAATTAATTAATCTAAAAAAACACAGGTTTAGTTTTGATTAGAAAGAAGAATTTTTTGTAAGCTTTTAGGTCAATATTTTAACGTAAATTTTTGGAATCCCCAAACTAGAAAGGGTGGAGGCCTATTTATAGGATTCTTCACCTCACTTGAATAGGAAAAAATGAGTTTAAAAGTTCTTATTTAAGTTTATTCAGAATTCCTAAATAATAAAATTCATAAGTAATTAAAACATAACTTCCAAAATAGCTTTAGGGTTGCTTGCCAACCAAGGATTCCTAAAGCTTTCTTTTTAGTCTTTAATTAAAATCTTCTACTTTAATCAAAATACTAAATAGGAACATGTTTTAAAAGCTAATTTGGCACAAAAATAGACCTGAAATCTACAAAATTGAAAAAAAAATCAGAGCAAGGGTTCGTTGAATGAGTGGTGGCGAGCGCGTATGGGCTTGAAGCTTGGCAGCAAAAGGAAGAGCCATGTGGCTCAAGCAAGGGCCGTGCGGCCCTTTATTGGGTCGTGTAGCTTTGCAAGCAACCACTTAACTCTTGCAAGGAGCAGCAGACTAATGGATGTTACACAGGCCCGATGACTTACCGTAAATGGGCCCGTCAATCCCTATGCGCTCGTTTTTACACCTGAACAGTCTGAAATGACCTGAAACTTTCCAAAAACCTTTTAAATAGTTTTTTGAACTCTTTTCTATTGAAACAAAAACTTGCTTGGCCTTAAACTTGTACGGGTCCGACTGCTTGCCGCAACTGGACCTGCAACCGCCCGCATGTCCGATTTGCGTTCGGAACTCCAAACATAACCCAAAAAGATTCAAAATCATATTGAAATATATTTTGATATTTTTATATTAAAATACAAACTTGGATCATTAATTGTTAAGACATTCCTAGCAATTTCCTCGATCCAAAGGTAAAAGTGATCATTTGACAAGCAACCTTCTTTTCACAATCTCGGCTCTTGATGCTACATCATCGGGCTTCGCTTCAGACTCAAGGTATATCAAAAATTGATACTAACAATTGCACGGTTGTAATACCCTATAAATTCCTAACTTACATGCATGAAATAATTCTCCGTTTATGGTTCATTAGTCTTGAAATGATGGAAAATAATTTTAAAGACACAGTTAGAAGGCAAATTTGATACTTTTTCAGAAAGTGGCGGTGTCGAAAATACTGTAGATAAATGAGCTGTCCAGTTAACAGAAGAATTTCTGAAGTTGACCTGGGGGTAAAAGATCACTATAATTTATGTGTAATTTTGGTAAAAATAAAGAAGTGAAAATCATTTAGGAACACTGAAAAAGTAACTAATGGCAAAATTATAAATATATGGAAGTTTAAGGTGAATAGTAGAAATTGATCAGTCGGGGTTACAAAATAAATCCAAAACCATTTTTATAAATAAGTATAAATTAAAATAAGCTTATTTACTTCCTACTTTGAAATCTAATTCCTGACAGAATTGACAAAATAAATTACAGAAGATTTTGGACCAAAGTGTGATGGATGAAAGTTCGAGGAGTTAGTTGTAAATTGCCATTTGATTTTTGCATATATTTTATACTTAGGAAAAATTGATCATCATCTTCTCCATTTCTTCCTTTTGGCCGAACCATGCTTAGCCATTTCTCCACCATTTCTTCTTCATTTCTTAACCAAAATCCTTAGAAAACTTATAGAAAAGTTGAGTTTTAGCTTGTTTCTACTTATATCTTCCATCAATTTGCTTCTAAGGCATTTCGGCTAGATCATCATATTGAGGTAAAGGATTAGTTTGTTGAGTTTTATGGTTTATTTAGATGTTATTTAGGTTGAATTTGATGGGTTTGTAGTTAGATTGCATCAATTGATACAAATTTATAGAAATGCCTAATTTGGTTAGCTAAATTGAAGTTGTAAGAAAGGGTTTGATGATTTAGTATTTAAGTGTGTTAATTAGTATTAGAATATGTTAATTGGATGTGAATAGATGAATAATTGGTGGTTTGTCTGATGTAGAAAACAATATTTGACAAAGGTATGCTATAAAGTTTCATTGGTGAAATTGATTGGAAATAAATTTTCCAAAGTACTTTGGAAGCTTAGGTGAGTCTATATTGCATTCTATAACATGCCTATTGCATTGAAATTGAAATTGGAAACCATATATGGAATATGAGTTTTGGCCGAACCCTTATGGTACTATTCACCCTTTGAATTTTGCTTGCTTTTTGCTTGAATTTCCATGCCAATTTGATCCATTTTGATATTGTTAAATTGTGTTTCTTTGATGCCTATACCTTTGTTGACAATGTAACTTTGTGTTGATTGAATTGGGCAAGTCAAGTTTACAACTAAACCTAACCTATTGGCTTGCCATTGTATGCCCACCATGTATTTGATGAAATGCCTAGTTCATTTGCCTTTGGCCTATTGTTTTGTATTCTATAGGCCTACCATTTGAATGCCATTGTAGCCAGCGACATTGGCATGCCAATTGACCTAATGTTTTCCTCCACCGAACCAACTTTTGTTCCATTTTTTCTTAATTGCCAAACCATTTATCATTGATTGTATGTTATCTATAGCATTGCCATTGTTCTTATTGAAAATTGAATTGACTGATATTGGACTGATTGATTGGAGAATGCCATTATTGCATAATGGTATCCCTTGTTATATTGACCCTTATGTGGCTTGACAGAGCTACCGATTTGACAGGGTAGTGGGGAAATACTATCGGCGATGTGCACATTGTATTACTGATGCCCTAGCTATGAGGGGTTATGGTTCTGGCCATAGGGTCTGATCAGCCTTATGCTTACTGATACTGATATGTTACTGGAGACCTATATGGTCCATACGGATTACTGGAGATTGTATGATTTCTTTTCATACAGTCTATCCCTTTATTTGTCTTTCCATATGATACCGAGTCTGTACTTTATTCTTTGGCTATACTGTAATCCATTACAGATTTTGTTTACTGTTATCCGACTTATTGATACTATTGCTTCATTGTTACCTATTGTTTTATTGATGATGCATATAGATTCACTGAGTATCATCTATACTCACCTTTTATTTGTTTAACCATTTCAGGAGAGGAGTAGAGTGCAGAATCCTGTCATCTATCATCCAAGGATTTCTGCTGATCAGACTGATGTATATTTTCTGATTCTATATTATTATTTTGATGTTCATAATCTAGCTGCTCCATGAGGTATGTATGAGTTAGCTAGGAAATGAACATATGTATATATTGATGATGATATTTTGAGTTTTATGATGATGTATAATATGATATTTTGATGGTTATAGCCAATTGCAGAAATTATAAAATGAACTACAGAATAACATAATGGATGATAATTAACTAAAATGAATAATATATTGAGGTTTATAGATTGTGCATGTGATATTGGGTTCTACGGGTGCCAGTCGCCATTGGCATCTCCCGTGCCCTAGGACAGTCGCGATCCGGGAAATCGGGTCGTGACAGGGGTGGTATGAGAGCTCTAGGTTACAGACAGTGGAATCTAGGTTACAGACAGAGGATTTTAGGTTATAGATGAATAGTACTCAAATTACAGAGGAATAGTGACTAAATACAGAATGGGGTAGAATTAAGTATACCATGGAGCATAGGATTTCTTTTGACGTATATTGCTGTTATCGTCTGTTATATGTTATTATTCTGCATTTTTGTCATTTTCTGAGACTATTTTCGCTTTTCCCAACACATTACAGAGATGTTCGACGAGAGGGATAGAGATACCATAGAGGCAGAGGTTGCCTCCAATGAGTCACTAGTGAGAGAGATTACTGTATCAAAGGGTCCGTCTCGATCCTGACAGACTTCAGAGGATTCTAAAAGGGGCGATGACCCTTGAAGAGTGGAGATGATGCGGGGTTTGTTGGAGTTACGGAGGGAGATGGTTAAGATGAAATGGGAGAGACAACAGGCACCGCCACCACCCGCTCCAGCAGTAGTGCCTCCACATGTAGTACCTGAGGCAGTTCCAGAGGCACCAGCTCCTATGCAGCCAGTGGAGGCACAGAGGGAGCCAGTTGTACAGGGAGGCCGAGGAGTGATAGATGAGGGTGGTGTATTGATGTTTAGATTTCTGAAGCTAAACCTACCTGAGTTTAGGGGAGATAGAGGTACTGATCCTGTTGATTTCTTGGAGGAGGTGGAGAAGGTAGTGAGGAGACTACCATGTTCTGAGTTCAGAACTATGGAGCTGGTTGGGCTATTGCTTAAGAGTAAGGCATGGACCTGGTTTCCTAAGCATATGGAGCCTAGGCTTTATGGTGAGCACCCACCTATATGGGCAGAGTTCAGACAGGGTCTTATCGATAAGTTTATTACAGAGGGGGTAAAGATCCGTAATTTGATCAAATTTGAGCAGCTTGAGCAGGGGGATAAATATGTAGAGGAGTATGCGGATGAGTTTATTCGATTGAGTAGATATGCTACTCATATTGTACCTACAGAGGCTGATTTGATTAGTAGGTTTCGGAGGGGTCTTCATGATGCACTACATAATACATTACTGGCTACCGAGTTCACTTCATTGACTACAATGATTGACAAGGCTATACAGATGGAGGAGAAGTACAAGACTGAGAGGACCAAGAGTGACCAAAAGAGAAAAAGGGGTCCAGGATCATAGATTATGAGGGGGGAGAGCAGCTCCCATCCTAGGCAGGTAGAGCCAGTGCCACGGTTTGAGCAGAGATCAACAATTAGTAGTCAGAGGAGGAGACTATAGAGTAGGGGACCGCCAGTAGTTCAGTCAGCACCTGCTTACTCTTAGGGTTCTTCAAGGCCAGTTACTCATGCACCCAACATTTCTACTTATGGGTTTTGTGGTCAGAGACATGGAGGGGAGTGTTGGAGACGGACTGGAGCTTGTTTGAGGTGTGGCCAGCAGGGCCATTATGCTAATAGTTGTCCATTGAGGGCTGACCAGCAGCCATCTGTTACGGTTTCTCAGCCAGTAGTGCAAGCAAGTCAGAATCTGGGTAGAGAGGCTACAGCCAGAGGTAAAGGCAGGGGAGGACAGGCTCCATCTGGTAGGGGTCAGGGTAGAGTGTTTGTTGTCAACACCTAGGAGGCCCAAAGATCCGACAATGTGGTTACAGGTACCATCTTGATTCAGAATGAGATTGTAGATGCCTTATTTGATTCGGGTGCTACTCACTCTTTTGTGTCACCACATTTTGCACCCAAATTGAATAAGAAAAGGAGATTATTAGATGTGCCATTGATGATTGCTACTCCTATGGGTGATAGTGTGGATGTTGATTATTACTACCCTGACTGTGTTATTGAGATTCATGATAACATCTTGCGTGCTGATTTGATTGAGTTGCCTATATTAGAGCTAGATGTTATCTTAGGTATGGATTGGCTTACGAGGCACCGAGCTATTATAGATTATTATCGGAAGAAGGTTAGGTTTCAGCCTGAGGGGTAGCCAAAGTTTGAGTTGCAGGGTGATATTCGGGATTTCTGGGTTAACCTGATTTCTGCTATCCAGGCTAAGAGGATGATTGCAAAATACTGTTCATCCTATTTGGCACATGTAGTAGATGTATAGAAGTCTTCTGTATAGTTGGATTAGATGCCGGTAGTTTAGGAGTTTCCTGATGTATTTCTTGAGGAGTTGCCAGGATTACCCCCTGACAGGGAGATTGAGTTTGAGATAGAGGTGCATACAGGCACTAACCCTATATCTATTCCTCCATATAGAATGGCTCCAGTTGAATTGAAGGAATTGAAGGTACAATTACATGAGCTATTGGATAGAGGGTTCATCAGACCGAGTAGTTCTCCTTGGGGTGCACCGGTACTATTTGTGAGGAAGAAAGATGGCTCTTTGAGGATGTGTATAGACTACATACAGCTGAACAAAGTCACAGTGAAGAACAAGTATCCGTTGCCTCGGATAAATGACTTATTTGATCAGTTGCAGGGTGCCAGCCATTTTTCGAAGATTGATTTAAGGTCTGGCTATCACCAATTGAAGATTATGAGGGGTGATATACCTAAGACTGCTTTCAAAACTCGCTATAGACATTATGAGTTTTTGGTGTTGTCATTTGGGTTGACCAATGCACCGACGACTTTCATAGATCTCATGAACAGGGTGTTCAGGTCATATTTAGATAAGTTTGTCATCGTATTCATTGATGACATACTTATTTATTCTAGGAGTGAGGAGGAGCATATGGAGCATCTGAGGATTGTTTTGTAGACACTTCGGGAGCATCGATTGTATGCTAAATTATCTAAGTGCCAGTTTTGTTAACCAAAGTGTGCTTCCTTGGGCATGTGATATGCAAGGATGGGATTAAGGTGGATCCTCAGAAGATAAAGGAGGTTGCTAATTGGCCCCAGCCTACCAGTGTTTCAGAGGTTCACAGTTTTCTGGGTATGGCTGGATATTATAAGAGGTTTGTGAAGGATTTCTCCCGGATTACAGCTCCTTTGACTAGATTGATGAGGAAACAGGAGTGTTATGTCTGGATTGATGAGTGTGACCGCAACTTCCAGACTTTGAAGTATTACCTTACCAGTGCTCCGGTGTTGGCATTACCAGTTGAGGGGGAGAAATTTATGGTGTATTATGATGCTTCACGGATTGGTCTGAGATGTGTACTAATACAGATTGATAGGGTAATTGCTTATGCTTCTCATCAATTAAAGAAGCATGTATCAAATTATCCGACACATGATTTGGAGATGGCAACTGTTATATTTGCCTTGAAGATTTGGAGACATTACTTGTACGGATCGAAATGTGAGATATATACTAATCATAAAAGTCTATAGTATATATTTTAGCAAAAGGATCTAAATCTTAGGCAGCGCAAATGGGTGAAGCTTCTTAAGGATTATGACTGCGAGATTCTTTATCACCCAGGGAAGGCCAATGTAGTGGATGATGCATTGAGCAAGAAATCGATGGGCAGTCTAGCTCATATTGTGATTGGCAAGAGGCCATTGATCCAAGAGGTGAGAGAGTTGGCAAATTTCGAAGTAGAGTTGGAGTTGGGATCCCAGGATCGGAACCAGGCTTTGATAGCCCAATTTCGAGTGAAGTCACTATTACTTGATGATATTAAAGTGGCTCAGGATAGGGATCCTTATCTACTGAAGCTCAAGGGAGAGGTACAGAGTGGGAGGATGACAGAGTTCACAGTAGAGGATGGGATACTGGGATGTGGAAAGCGTATATGTGTACCAGATTTTGATGGGCTACGGGATCATATTATGAGAGAGGCTCACTACTCAGCATATAGTGTACATCCAGGGATTACCAAGATGTACCATGATCTGAGAGATATATATTGGTGGCCAGGGATGAAGAGAGATATAGCTTAGTTTGTGTCAAAATGCTTAGCTTGTCAGCATGTTAAGTTCGAGCATCAAAAGCCATCAGGGCTACTTCAGGAGATAGAGTTGCCAGAGTAGAAATGGGAACAGGTGACTATGGATTTTATAGTTGGTCTACCGAGAACTTCGAGAGGTTATGATTTTATATGGGTGATTGTTGACAGTCTGACGAAGTCTGCTCATTTTCTAGAGGTTAAAACCAGCTATACGGCAGCTCAGTACGTACAGTTGTATGTGGATAAGATTGTGCGACTTTATGGAGTTCCTTTAATGATCATATCATATAGGGGTACACAGTTCACTTCACGGTTCTGGCAGAATTTCAGGAGGCTATGGGTACCCAGTTACGGTTCAGTACTGCCTTCCATCCACAGACAGATGGGCAGTCGGAGAGGACGATCCAGACTTTGGAGGATATGCTCAGATTATGTGTTCTGAATTTCAAGGGTAACTGGGATTATTATCTGCCATTGATAGAGTTCTCCTATAACAATAGTTTTTACTCTTCTATTGGTATGGCTCCATTTGAAGCACTATATGGTAGAAAATGTAGATCTCCAGTGTGTTAGGTGGAGCCGAGAGAGAAGCAGCTAGAGGGGCCAGAGTTGATCAGAGAGACTATGGAAAAGGTTCCTATGATCAGAGATCGTATGAGGACTGCCTTCAGTAGGCAGAAGAGTTATGCTGATCCGAAGAGGAAGGATGTACATTTTGCAGTTGGTGATCATGTCTTCCTTAAGGTCTCACTGATGAGGGGTGTTATGAGATTTGGGAAGAGGGGTAAACTATCACCAAGGTTTATAGGCCCATTTGAGATACTTGAGAAGATTGGTAGCGTGGCCTATAAATTGGCACTTCCACCCAGTATGAGCTACGTACATATGGTTTTCCATATCTCTATGCTATGAAAGTATGTGTCTGATCCATCGCACATTTTGGAGGTACAGAATATGGATCTTAGTGAAGACTTGTCTTATGAGGAGCTTCCAGTGGAGATCATTGATAGACAAGTCAGATAGCTATGGAATAAGGAGATCTTGAAGGTATGTTTTATTTAAATTTGAGGACGAATTTATTTGTAGGGGGGTAGAATGTAATACCCTATAAATTTCTAACTCACATGCATGAATTAATTCTCAGTTTGTGGTTTATTAGTCTTAAAATGATGGGAAATAATTTTAGAGACACAGTTAGAAAGCGAACTCGATACTTTTCTGGAAAGCAGCAGTGTTGGGAACACTGCCGAGAAATGAGTTGTCCAGTCAACAGAAGAATTTCTAAAGTTTACCTGGGGGTAAAAGATCACTATAATTTATGTGTAATTTTGGTAAAAAGAAAGAAGTGAAAATCATTTAGGAACACTGAAAAAGTAACTAATAACAAAATTGTAAATAAATGAAAGTTTAATGTGAATAGTGAAAATTGATCAATCGGGGTTACAAAATAACTCCAGAACCATTTTTATAAATAATTATAAATTAAAATAAGCTTACTTACTCCCCACTTTGAAATCTAATTCCTGACAGAATAAATTATAGAAGATTTTCGACCAAAGTGTGATGGATGGAAGTTCGAGGAGTTAGTTGTAAATTGCCATTTAATTTTTGTATATATTTTATACTTAGGAAAAATTGATCATCATCTTCTCCATTTCTTCCTTTTGGCCTAACCATGCTTGGCCATTTCTTCACCAAAATCCTTAGAAAACTTATAGAAAAGTTGAGTTTTAGCTTGTTTTTACTTATATCTTCCATCAATTTGCTTGAAAACTTAAAGGAAACCAAGAAATTTCTTCTAAGGCATTTCGGCTAGATCATCATATTGAGGTAAAGGATTATATTGTTGAGTTGTATGGTTTATTTAGATGTTATTTAGGTTGAATTTGATGGGTTTGTAGTTAGATTGCATCAATTGATGCAAATTTGTAGAAATGCCTAATTTGGTTAGCTAAATTGAAGTTGTAAGAAAGGGTTTGATGATTTAGTGTTTGATTGTGTTAATTAGTGTTAGAATATGTTAATTGGATGTGAATAGATGAATAATTGGTGGTTTGTTTGATGTAGAAAACAAGATTTGACAAAGGTGTGCTATAAAGCTTCATTAGTGAAATTGGTTGGAAATCAATTTTCCAAAGCACTTTAGAATTTTAGGTGAGTCTATATTGCATCCTATAACATGCCTATTGCATTGAAATTGAACTTGGAAACCATATATGGAATATGAGTTTTGGCCGAACCCTTATGGTACTATTCACCCTTTGAATTTTGCTTAGTTTTTGCTTGAATTCCCATGCCAATTTGATCCATTTTGATATTATTTAATTGTGTTTCTTTGATGCCTATACCTTTGTTAACAATGTAGCTTTGTGTTGAGTGAATTGGGCAAGTCAAGTTTGCACCTAAACCTAACCTATTGGCTTGCCATTGTATGCCCACCATGTGTTTAATGAAATGCCTAGTTCATTTGCCTTTGGCCTATTGTTTTGTATTCCATAGGCCTACCATTTGAATGCCATTGTCACCAGCGACGTTGGCATGCCAATTGACCTACCGTTTTTCCCCACCGAACCAACTTTTGATCTATGTCTTTCTTAATTGCCAAACCATTTATCATTGATTGTATGTTATCTATAGCATTGCCATTGTTCTTATTGATAATTGAATTGACTGATATTGGACTGATTGATTGGAGGATGCCATTGTTGCATAATGGTATCCCTTGT
>CANXYC013181378.1:0-74463 GCA_948193065.1 Aleurites moluccanus
TATATATATATATATATATATATATATATATATATATATATATATATATGTGTGTGTGTGTGTGTGTGTGTGTTATTTAATTAATATAATTTTATATAAGAAATAATTAAATAAATATAATAATTAACCAAGTATAATAACGGGTCTCCACAGGGACGGGGATGGGGATCCCCACGGGGTGGGGAATACACTCCTCGTCCCCACTAACGGGGAAAAAATATTCTCCATCCCAGTTCCATGGAAAGACAAATCGGGGAATCCCCACCCCATTCAGAGCAAATTTCCGCGGAGAACTGGGATTCTCCACCCCATTGTCATCCCTACGTATGTCTCTGATGATAATTTGCCTTTAATAAATTGTAAACCTAGCTTTTCCATATTGTTATACAGTGAAGTCTGGAATTTAATAGCTTTGATTTTGTCTAAGTTGGGAATTATTTAGGAAAATAGTATTATTTCTCCAACTAATAAACCCCCATTTTAGATGCAAAAATTTTGACCTTAAATCCAACTTCACTTTAATCATATTTCTAAATTTCATTTTTTATATATCTCTACAAATCAAAACATGCTTCAAGAAACCCCCTTTGTTTTTTTTTTTTTTTTTTTTTTTTTAAGAAAAAAGAAAGCAGACCAAATACTTGCTACCAAAATACAAGCTTAGGTTCTGGACCTATTTAACCCATTAGAACGTTGATAAGTATTAGTGGTAGCCCAAAATTCATTGGGCTTTTTCTTATCCAAAAATCCACTAATTCATAAATGATTATTATTATTATTATAAATTTTTGTTCCAAATTATTTTTATGAACTTTATTTTATATATTAAAGACAAAGCCTGTAATAACATAATGTATTATTTTACCAATAGTCCTGCTGTAACAAACAATAGGACAATAATGAAGTTATGAAATTCATCTGATAAACAAGTGTATTTGGTTCAAACTCTAGTCACTCGTCTCCAACCACTAAGTCTGTATCCCCCTAGTCCAAGTTAAACAGCTAGCAGAGCAAGCATGTTGAATTTAAAGCATAAAACCAACCCCAGAATTAAAGGAGCATGTAACTGTAAATAATGATCAAGAAATATAGATGTCCAACGAAGATTCTTGAAAAGGACGAAGAAACATTTAACATTGGAAGTGATACGAGCTTATATACGTGTCTGTACATAATATCACTGGAAGGATCTTTATGATTAGGTAGAATAAAGAAACTATGGGCACTAGGAGACAGACAATCCTTATGGAATCAAATATATGATGAAATCAGGGAAGAAACAATGCAACCCCCAAAATAAATCTACAGCGGTATCTGCAATCCGAATGTGTTCTCTCCACTGTAGGTAACATAGAGAAATCCATCTTCATCCTTCTTCTCTTCATATATAGCAGACATAATGGCACCTACAAACACCATAAAATAAAAATGGATCCAATCAATAGTCTAGGAGGACATTGTCCATGCATGAAAATACAAGAAGCATTGCAAGAATTTACCTGTAGGTGGAAGGACATTGTCCACAAATATAAAAATGGCCTTTTCTGCACTTAATTTAATCCTCTTGCGAATAACATATACAAACTGTCCAACAGTCAGGTCAGCAGGGACAAGGTACCTGTTATATTCAGGTTATCAGAAGAACCAAATTATCATCCACTAATCAAATCCTAGCTATGAGAACTTACACCACAATCTGCTAAACATTTAAACAAATACCATGATCATAACCAATTCCAGAGTCGTCTAAGAGTGGTAGAAACAACCAGATAAAAATGCAGCTCCCAAAGTTATTGGGGCAGTTCAATCTCACAAGTGGACAAAGATTAGACAAGCAACACTTATTGAAATACAAAGGTTCTTTTCATTATGTCACTTGAAAAGCAAATAAAAACACCAATGAGAAAATTACAAAAATTCATGTTGCAATTAGAACCATTTCTTTTTTGAGTTCTAAATTTTACTTTGTTGGTCTCTCAATTTGAGATGTACTGACCATTATGCTTGATTTAAGCTGTGTGTATTTACAAATACAAACATCTCTCTGTGTCACTCCCTCCATGGCTTTTATTGGTTTGGGGGGGGGGGTTGTTGTGGAGGTTCATTACAGTGAATAGTTTCACTCGTGCAAATATATTGGACATAACATATCATTTGTCTTTTTGCTCTTTAAAAATTTGAGAGGCTCAAGAATGTCGGTTTAATTTTCATTTGACGTGTGAATGATGACTGTCATTTGATGCATGATGGTCTTATAACATAACAGGTTTACAAGAATATCATCATGGCCATCACTTCAGATTTTGTGTTTGTGTTCTAACAAGATTGAAAAAGCCTAAGATGTTTTCTCATCCACCCGAATTAAAATAAGTTCTTTTAAACTACTCAACAATAACATAAAAGAAAAAGTAATGTAAGAAGAATCCAAGAGCCACAATCAAGGTGAATTCATGCTTACTTTTTCTTATCTATGTTTGGTATATCACTTCTTTCTGCCTTCTCCACAATGACCTTGAAAAAGCAAGCACAAGCTCATTTATAAACAATTTAGTTCCAAAACCAAAAAGAAAGTATAATTTAAACTGTTTTTGATATGCACAACAGAGAAATATCCAATATTATACTAATATACTTTCTCAAACAAGTGCTTTAAGTAAGTTTGACTCCAGTATTCTATAGCTAAAAGTCATCTTATGTTAATTAACATCAAGAACACGAGGATCATAACAAAATATGATAAAAGAAACAGTGCAAAAACGTTAATATCTACCATTTTTAAGCAATAACCAGTGAAACAAACAGTTTGAGTATTAAGTTGGCCCCATGGGTTCACTTTTTTTCCACAGGTAATCAGAGCTTTCTGGACCTTAATATACAAAACAGCTAATAGCCAGATGTACATTATCTAAGTGAGCATTAAACTAATAATCCTGTAATAGTCTCCCTGGATCCAGTATCTACATTGGATTTGTACAGTCCCCCAAGAATAGTATCATAACACTTTAGTCCCCAAGGCATAATCTTGCTAAATTTAGCTTTACAGCCCTTGACTTCTAAATCTAGACTACACTTCACTGTCAAAACTTTAAAATTGTTTCTTTTTTGCACTTTAATCCCCAGTTTCAATATTATAAAAACTTTCTCAAACTCTTAAGGTTCATGTCATTCGATTACATGCACATTCCTCAAACAATAAATAAAATTGGTTCACATAAAATCTGGATTTTAGAGTTATCCCTAATATATAACAGCAAAATTAGTTTGGTGCAAGGTCAAATGGATGAAGCCTTGAACCTTCATTAGATCACCTTTCTTAAAAGTTACACTTTTGCCCATTCAATTCATCTTAAACCATTAACAATCCTTAAACATAGTTTTAAAGTACCTTTCTTATACACGCCATAGATGTCTAAGCAATTCAGTGTTTCTAAAGACAACTTTAAATCATATACAACCTCAATACACATGGTAGTACAAAAAAAAAATAGGGAGAACAAATACTTCTAATCACAGTGAGAAAAGAATCCACATGGATCAGAATTAACAATGAACAGTTGCAATAAGAAGACAACATTAAATTCTCACCGGAATCCTATCTGGGTATTTCTCCCTGATCCTAGCAGCCTCAGCCCGTCTCTTCTCTGAATACAAGAAGAGTTCATGCAGTCAAAAACTATGAATTTTCCAACAATTTTTAATAATTAAGAAAGACATAAACGACCCTGCAATTCTAAGTGCATACCAAGATCATGCTCTTGTTTGAAGGAACTCTTCGCCATTACTCCTAAAAAAAACACATAAAAATAAGTAAAAGGGCTGAATCTTTTTTTCTTGTGAATGAAACAGGCTATCAATAAACATAAACAGCAAGTAAAGATTCCTCTTTTTCAATTCTCCATAGGTTTGAGTTAGCTCAAATTGATAATCCAAAATCAAACAGCACTGATCATCATCAAAGTACTACACCAAGGTTAATTAAATTAACCAACAGCACTCAAAAAGCAAAAAACTGAAAATCAAAAATCCAAATTCCAAAATGACAACACAGATACAAACCTAAACAATTCCAAAGAAAAATCCCACCTTTAATCTTCTTTTAACCTCAATTATTGCCAAAACAAAAAAACCCACAACTTAAAATTTAGGAAAAATTAAAGGAAATTGCAAGAACCTAATTATAATCGATAATAAGATTTTGTATCGATTTTATCGGATAAAAGTGCAACTGATTATACAATTTTCAAGAAGAAATTTAAAATTTGAAACACATAATTAAATGATAAAACAAACGCATTAAATGAAATCAAGGAGCAATCTTACACAGAAGATAAAGAGAACTTTTGATCAAAATTCTTGAAAAGCTCGGGTTTTTAGTTTACAGATAATGATGATAATAATAAGAATAATAAATGCCGCTTTTTCCAACTATTTATATAAATCTCTACCCTCAATTTTGAAAATAATTGAAATAAAGATAAATAATATATTATATATTTATTTATTTATTTGATAGATTTTAGCGTGTGGTTGCTCGTAGGTTATTACTGACTTGGGGTTAAGTACTCAGTGGGTCGCACTACTTGACTTCATCTCTGTATTTTGCTTTCTTTGATTAAATATGGGCCCGCATTTTTGATGTGGATGTGGCGGAAGATGACTGGGTCAGGGTAGATGTTAATGATTCAAATGTTATAGACGATTAACATGAGTTGGACAATAGGAATATGCCGTATGCCCTGGCTGGCTCCAGCACAGGGATAATATTTATTTAATAGTGATATACACTATTCACACTAATATTATTATTGTTATAGTCCATTAAATTTTTTTTATTTTATTTTATTTATTAATTTTAATAATAATAATATACACTGTAAAAATTAATAAAAATTAAATATTAATGAAATTATTAAAAAATATTACACGATTTAAAATTAATAAAAATTAAATAGACTAAAAAATTTTAATGAAATTATTGAAATGCTAATTAATTTTTATGATAGTTTTATTTTTATACTTTTAAATTCTTATTTATCCTTAAAATTTCTCTTTGTTTGATGATAAAAAATAAATTGTTTTAGTAATTTTATGTGTATAATAAATCATTTTCAAATTTTTTAAGAAATAAAAAGTAATTTTGAGTGCAACAGTTGACATTTCAATCTTAAGGTCAAATTATAAAGGGAAATTTAATTATTGTAAATATTAATTATTTTAAATCTTAATTTACACTTATATAACTATTTATTTATATCAATATATATAGTTAAGTAATCCTAAATTCCAAATTAATGAAATTAAATATATTTTATTGAGTTTACTTTTCAACTCAGATTTTATATTGACTGTAATTATAATATTTAATTTTATAAATATATATTCATTAATAAAATAAATAAATTAAAGATAAAATAGGATTTATAAATTTAAAAATAAAATTATTCTGAAAATTAACTAATATAATAATAATATTATTAATTTTTATAATTTATTTAATTTTTATTAATTTTATATCATATCACGTGTTTTAATAATATGAATAAAATAAATAGAATATAATATAAAAAAAATTTGTAGCTCTCTTTATATATATATATATATATATATATATATATAACACACGTAAAGTTACTTTTGCTAATTACTTAAATTACTTTTTCTTTAATGTGAGATTTGCTGTTTAATTTAATTATTACGTTGCGAAATGAGATGCCAATTTTACCATTTTATTTTGAAGCCCAAACTTATGATAAGAGTGGGTATACGCACTCCCAATGAGGCTGTCCAATCATAGCTCGAGTTGGGCCTTTTCTGCTATAAATTTCCTCTCAAAAATACATATATATATATATATTTTATAACTACCTAATATTTAAATTAACTGAATCTAGTTAATTCATATTCGTGTTAAGTGAATTAAAGGATTAAACTCTCTCATATTTATTTGCTCTATCTATAATAATAAAATGAATCTCCTAATGAAAGATTTTCAATTAAAATTCGTTTTTTATGTGATTATTATAATTTAATATTAATTGTAAATCTATATTCTATTTATAATTTATATTTTATTCGTTCGATAAAGATAAACTTATTTTTCTTTATTATTTATTTAAAATTATAATTTATTCTTATTTTTTAAAAAATAATTAATATGTTAATTTATTAATATATCATTATTTAATATTTCACTATATCATATTTTATCAACAAATAATTAATTTAATATTAGACTAAACGTGATATGCTAAAATTAAATGAAATTTTATTGGTAATAAAATTTTAGTGGAGATTTGAAAGTTAAAATTTTATAAATGATGAAATTTAATATTAAATAAATTTTTATTAATTTGTATAATTAGTATTAAAAAATTAAATAATAATTATTTTTAAAATAATTATTTATTAATATAAATAAAAGGGTGTTTGAGGAAAATATAAAGTAAAAATTATTATTTTAATTAAATTGATCATTTTTCTTAATTTTTATGAAAATATAAGTAAGTCTATTTTTTTCAGATAGAGAGAATAATATATATATAATGTGGATAGAAGAAAATATTTAAATATATGAAAAAGGATATATTTATCTTTGTTGTTTATAATTACAAGTGATACATAAACATTTTAAAAGATGGCGAGTAAATCAAAATTTAAAATATATATTTTTACATTAATAATATTAATAGGAAATCATGCACTAATATTGATGCTTTATATTTTTCTTAAGAAAAATTGCAGCACATGCCTTGAAACAACAACAATTTTCCTTATCATATATATAATTTAAATAATTCATAATTAAATAACTCTAAAATCAAAATAAAAACGAACTCAAAATGTTGTTAAAAGTTAGATTAAGAATTTTAATAATTTTAAATATTCATGGATTTAAAGTTTAATTAAATTATTAATTATATATTATAATAATTTTCAATAGAAGTTTCAATCCAATGTTTTATCCAAAAAAAAAAGTGTCTGCACTGAAATTTGACACTTAAAAAAAAGTAAATAAAGCATATACTATATAATAGGAGTAATAAAATATTAATTATATAATACTACTTTTTAAAATTAATTTCACAAATAAATTATAACTTATCAAATTAATTAGATAATATTGATTTTTAAACTTAATTCTTAACATATCAAGTTAATTAAGTAATATAAATTCTAAATTTTTTATTTATTTATATAAATAACAAATAGTGTTGAATTTTCTTGATAAAATTAATAAGTTATATAATTAAGTCTTATCAAATTAATTAAATAATATGAAAAAAATTTATTATTATCAAATTGCTATTTATATAATACTAATTTTTGAAATTTTATTGTCAACAAATTTCAACTTATTTTTTTTTTTTAAATCATGTGCAATGCACGCCAAAAAAACTAGTTATTTATAAAAGTATGTGCCATTCTCACATAAATGAATATTATTATTTAAATATAAATTTTATTTTATTTATTTATAAAAGAAACAAGATCTCACCTCAATAGTAAAAAAAAAAAGGCTCATCCATATATATATTTTTTATTAATTTAACAAAAATATTAATAGATAAATAATTTATTTTTATTTCATAGCTTACAATATTATTTTTGTCTATTTAGTCCCAAATGAATGAGAAAACAAAAAAACAAAAACAAAAGAGTGGGAGACGAAAGCAAATGAATAAGAGTGAATGAAAAAGCAAAGTTCGTTTAGTTCATTTGGTTGCTAGCAAGTTTATTGCTTGTAATATGATAACTTGTAATGCAGCTAACCCTAAATCCCTTGTCCGTCACTAAACTAACCAAACACCTTATTAATTAGCGCGCTCTCTCTCTCCTTATATATATATATAACTAAACCATTTCCTAATTGGAAATTATTAGTTTTTAAATTGGAAATTATTTAATTTAAAAAAATGAAATTATTTATTTTCTTCCATCTGATGGACCTCATAAATCATCAACTTTCTAACAATTAAATATTTTATAGATTTTCATTAAAAAATCTCATTTTAAAAGAATTAATAGAAAGATATAAATATAAATTCATTTGTAAAATAAATTTTATGTTTAAATTAATAATGATTTTTTTTTTAATATGTAGTTAGTTATTTGTATTTAAAATTTAATGTTTTAAAATTTTTTTTGAAAAATTAATTTTGATAACTTATTAAGTTTAGAGTTCATAAGTTAATTATAACCACTTTCATGGAATTAAAAAATATATATAAATTATAAAAATTTAATTTATATTAAATATAAAATTTATTTATATCAAACAAATTCTCGTCTAAATTAAAATAGCGCTTTTATATTTGGATGTACCTAACAAAAATAATAGTTCCTAGGCAAACTCAAATTGTGCATTCTCTCTTTCTAAAAATAAATAAATAAATTAAGTGTAATAATTAATCAAAAGAAAGACTTGGGAGAATGAAAAGGAAACAAGATTAAATTATGATTAAGCTAAAGTCAGAGTATTATATCTTACTGCTTAATTAAAGCTGACAAAAGTTATGTGAATTAGAAAAAACAAAAGCTTATCTCCCAGCTTTACATTTTTTAATTAAAACTCATTAATTATTAAACAATCCAATTTTTTATTATATTTGATATCTCATTTACTACTTCATATTTATTTATGCATTAAATTATTATTTTTTAAATATTTTAATAATTAATAATATAACGCATAAATTAATGTATAAAATAAGAGATGAATCAACAAATAAAAAAAAATCCGGATTGTTTTAAAAAATTCTTGTACTACTGATTACTAATTATGCTTTAAACTGGGAGTTCAATTCAAGATACAACTTAATGATAATTAGATTTGTTTAATTAATCATTCATCTCATTAATTTATAACCAATTTAAATAACACTGAAACAATTACGGTTTAAAATGGGCCATCACATTGTTCAAGTTTTTTTTACAACATGTATTCAGCCTAGTAATTGGATTTGGGCCTGAATATTTATTAAAGCCTGAAACTGATTGAACCCAAAGGTTCAACTTCTGGCTAGCTAACTTCATTTAACAGAGAAATTGGACTGGACAATCAAATCCCAATTTCCCATTACCTTTCTTTTAAATTTGAAGTCATTCCTCCAAAAACAAAAAAAAAAAAAAAAGAAAAAGAAAATTCTCTGAGTTAAAATTTCATTAGTCACATACCTTTTCTCCTCTAGTCCCAATGTTCTAGAAAAAAAAAAAAAACTTTGAAGGTAAAAAAGGTTATCAAAGTTTAATGTTCAATCATTAATATAGTGCAGTAATTATTGAATTTTTATTCAATAATTTTAGGATAAAGTAATTCAATAGCTTATTACTAATAAATCATTATAGTTTATTTATTAGAAGCATGTCTATAATAATTTGTATAGTCTTAAAGCATGATTGTTGAATATAGTCAATGGCTATCATAATAACCCCTTTTCCATGCCAATCCCTTAACTATTTTAAGTCTTTTTCCATGATTAGAGTAGTAATTTTATATTTGAACAATCCCACTTACATGAACATGACATGAGATCATGCTAGGATTTTTTTTTTTTTCTTTTGACTAATAAACGTAGATTTCTATTTATTTCAATCTAGAAATAAGTATGCAGTTCATGCAATGCTTAATTAATTAAATACAAGTCTCCATAATAATCACGAAACCATAAAATTTTATTTAAGGAATCAAAATTAATGAAAGAATAAAAAATAAAGATTAATTTTTATTTTAAAAAATAATAATTAATTATATTTTCATAAAAATATATTTTTAATTAAATAAATTTTTATTAATCTTTCATATTTATAAAATAATAATTAATTAAATAAATTCAACATTTAAAAATATTTATACAAATTTAATTTTGAGAAATTAATTTTATATTAATATAATATTCACTTTTAAATGAATTAAAGTCAATACTCTCATCTGTAGAATGTATTTATAGGAAATTTTTCTCATTATTTTCCTTATTCATATTCCATATAAATGAGTCAACTTTTATGACTTGATTAAAGACTTTATAGTGATTGAAAGAAACCATAATTTTGGCACTTATCTACCAAGTTCAAAGTAATACTAAGAATTAATTAAGAAAAAAATGATGTTTTTATTTTTTATTAATTTTTCAAATATTTCTTGACTAAAATGAAATTATGATCATTTATTCGTACTAGGTATAGTCAATAATGTTTTATTTGTGTCTATAAAAAAAATAATGTTTTATTTGTGTTATATTATTTTCTTTATATATATATATATATATATTTCAGATAGGTTTTCTTTTAATTTATAAAGATGTTGACTAAATCTTGAGCTACAAAACTTAATAGTCTCCCCGCTCCATTAATCTCGTCACTAATTGCACCCAAATGAATCACTAATTAGATTTTTGCTTTATAATCTTTATTATTAATTTGCTTTAGCGTATGGTTTCTTGAGGGTGCAGGAAAGAACATGTAGTACCCTTCTTATAAGCCGACAAAGCTGAAGAAATAAAATACGAAATTAGAGTCAATGTCATGGTCCGGAAGATGGGCTGGTCAAATTTTGTCTCCCCATCTTCATTTTTACCATGTTTTTCTTTTTCTTTCTCCTCAATATAAACATTAAAGAAGAAATATATTATTATAAGTATTAATTATTTGCAAATAATAAATATATATATATTGAAAATAATAAAAACTAATCAAATCTCACAATATCAAGTTTCAACTTTTGGCAGATAAGTTTTAAATTTTCATAATTATTGCTTTTAGTTAAAAATCAATTGAATATGTTATGGAAATTTTTATTTAAAGTTATAAAAATCGTTTTTTAAATTATGAGATTATGAATTCGAGTTCTATTAGAAATTAAATTAATTTTATAAAATCATATATTCAAGGGTGTTATTAAGATTATAAATACTTTTATAGGGTAATATATTGAATTTTTATCAAGATAAATTAAAAATAAAGAGAAAAAAAAATAAAAATGAACTCAAGTAGTGGGGGTAGAGAGGAATTGAGGTGGGTCACTTTCCACTTAATAGAATTGAAAGGGAAGGGGTGGTTTTTGCTAGGGATCACATGGGGCTAGAGACAATCTAAATTCTTTCCTCCTGACGTGTCCAAATCATAGTTTTCCTATATAATTTTATAGTTTATATTAATTTATAATTTATATAAAAATTAATAGAGCAAAGCAAGTTTACGTCCCCTTCTCTTCCCCTCCACACAGAATTTTGTTGAGACAAGGGAACAATCCTTTTAGTTTTAGGGGCTATGCTTCCCACAAAAGCCCTTTGCTTCCTATTATTAATTGTTTATTGTTCTACTTTTTCAATTGAAGAAAAGGATAAAATGATGAGCCAAATCCAATCAAAAATTTTATTTCTTTCGAAATGAATATATTTATATATTTAGTTTCTGAAAAAATTTATTAGCTTTAACTTTGATAATGATAAGTAATTTAGATAATTTAAAAAAAGTGAGTTATTTAGTAATTTAAATTATTTTAATCATAAAATTTTAAATCAAATTAATATAATAAAATTTTATTTATATGTTAATATTTATTTTTGTAATTCACCAATATAAAATTTGATTTATTTCAACAATTTCTCTTATACTTTTCAATAAGATTCAAATTTAAAATTTCATAAATAAAATTTAAAATTTTTATCTTTAATATAAATTTTTCAAGACTTTAAATGAAATATCAAATAATTGACATCAAGAACAGGTAAATATATATAAAGGAAACCTTAAGAGTCTTAATCCAAATTGATGTATATTAGAAATTTCGCTTTCGAAGATGCAGCTATTGAGTGAAAAGGGACCCTTTTAAACAAGGTCGGTGAAGTTTTGGGCAGAAGTCTAAATTCTAATTGGTCCTTTGCGGATTCAGTTAATCAGAGCCCGCGAGTTATTAGTGAGAATTAATACAGGGGGATGATAGCAACACCTAGACATATGTTGCCTTCAAATGGGTATGACAATTTTGACCCATTTATTAAGGTTGAGCGATTGCTATGTAAAAAATATAATAATTTTTATTATATTAATTTTTTAAAACTCAAAATATTTTTATAAATTTTTTTAAAAATCATAATATTATAATATTTATTATAACGAATTCATATATTTTTTTATAAGAAAAAAAAATTCAAAAAGATATAAAAAATATACGTTAGAAATATTTTAAATCTAAACCATTAACTTTTAACGATTTAGATTTAACATATTTATAATATATTTTTTGAATCCATTTAATTTTTATTTCATACAAAAAATATATTATTGAATTCGTTATAATAAATATTATAATATTATAATTTTTAAAAATTTTTATAAAATTTTTTTAAATTCTAAAATATAACACGATAAGGACTACTGTATTTTTAATATAACAATCCTCCTCGATACATTTTATTATATATCTGCTTAATACAATTTTAATGGGATAAATAAAATTTGTCTTTTCGTAAATAAATAAAGTGGATAGATATTAGCATAATCGCTTCATATTTCAGTTTATATATTTTATTTTAATATATAAATACATATTAAATTTTTAAAATAAAATTTATTTTTATATATTATATTTATATAAATATATTATATGTTTTTTTATAAAAATATAATTTTATATAAATATATAAATACATATATATTTATTCTTAAAAAAATCCGCAACTCAATCCGTTATGCTCCGCCCTGATATAAAGATGAACATTAAGGATAGAATTTAATGTAAAAATTTCACTAAGAAACACTCATTAAAATTGGATCCAAAATGATATTTTAAAATTTAACATAATAATTTCGTTTTAAACTCAAATTAATCTTATTTTGACTTAAAGAATGAGTGTGTAGTACACATTCGTTTAGGATAATGATAAGTCAAATTTAATAATAAAATAAATAAATAAACAAATGAAAAATAATAAAAATGAAAAATAACAAAAATTATAAAATAAAAAATAAAAATAAAAAAATTCAGAACAAAATAAAATTGAAAAAGAAAAAAATAGAAAAAAATAAATAGAAAAAATAAACGAGATAAAAAATAAAAATTGGAGAATTGTTTTATTTTTTTTAAGAACAAAGCATTAAAATTCCATTAATCATATAATTTTCAATCACGATCTTGGAACATTGTTGGTACTAGACACCAAACAAGAAAAAAAACCAAAACAAACCGTAAAAATAGAGTTCAGCCTCTCATCCATCCACTTATTTAATCTCCCTTCGCCGCCACTGTTACGGATGGAAGTCAAATCATTAAATTAATTAAATTAAATTAAAATTATTAATTTTATAATTTATTTAGATTAAAAAATAAAATAAAATAAAAATTCAGTTTAATTTATAATTTGAGTATTTTTTTATCGATTTTAAATTAAACCGAATTGAAATTATATATATATTATTTTTTATTATTATTACAACTAAATATATTTGAATTTATTTTATATATAATCACAATTTTTTTAACCTAGTATTAATTTAAAATATAAAAAAAAATTTATGAAAATTAGTTAAAAATAAATAAAAAATAATATAATTCTTAATAAAAAATTATAAATTTTGAATATGTTAATTAATAAAATATATAAGTTTTATGTTGTATAATATTTAACTATTTTTAAAATTTTTTTATTATTAATATTTAATAGGTATTTTTTTTTAAATTTATAATAAAATAATGATGATTTATAAAAAAAATATTTAATTTAAAATCGATAAATAAAAAATATTCAAATCGAATTAAATTAAAAATAAATTAATAATTTAATTATAATAATAATTTAATTTAATTTAAAAAAATTTTAAATAAAAAAATTTTAAATTGATCAAATTCAACCAATATCACTTTTAGTCACCGTACATCACCATCCATCACCACCTTAATTCTTATTGTTCTTTTTTTTTACGGCTTCTTGTCAGATAAACAAAATCAAGAACAAAACACATATCAAAGAAAGAAATGGATTCACCTAGATATGTAGCAAAGGCATGATCAGAGTAATGAGTGATCTACCGACGGTGGTTGGAACGATTAGGGGAGATATTGAATCTATTTAATTAATTTAAAAGATTATTATTAAATAAAATTAATATATTTAATTTGAAAAATTTTAAAATTAAATTAAATATTTATTATAATTAAATTGTTAATTTTAATTTAATTTAAATATTTTCAGTTTAACAGTTTCAAATAATTTTTTTTTTTTATAAATTATTATTATTTTATTATAAATTTAAAAAAAATTAATAAAATATAAATAATAAAAAAAATTTAAAAATACTTTAATATTGTATAGTCTAAAACTTATCTATTTCATTAATTAACACACACAAAATTTATATTTTTTTTCAAGAATTATATTTTTTTTATTTATCTTTAATTAATTTTTATAAATGATATTTTTTAAAATTTTAAATTAATATTAGAGTATAAAAATATATGATTATATATAAAATAAAATTAAATATATTTAATTATAATAATAATACAAAATAATATAAATTTTTAATTTATTTTATTTTAAAATTAAATAAATTATGAAATTATTAATTTTAATTTAATTTAATTGATTTGATAGATTTTGCTTTTAACCCTGCATGGGATGGGATGGGATGGAACTAACAATGGTGTGTGATGGCTAAGGCTCGACGGAGATATGGAGTTGCTACTCATATTTTGACCGACCTTTGTCTTGCGATTGATAATGGCGGCATGCGCGATCTAGTCGCATGGAGCAGTGATGATAGTGGTTTAGCGATGCCAAGATCGGAGCTAGTGATGGTTAGAGTTTAGCAAGTGAGGGAAAGAAATGAGGAAAAAAGAAAGAAAAAAGTAGTGATCGAGTGAAGTTAAGATTAGTGTCGGTGATGGCTTCAGTTTGGTATGAGAGAGAAAAAACAAGGAAGAAGAAAGAAAAAAAAAATAATAAATAATTTAAAATGAGATTGAATTAATATTTTTTTTAATTTAACTGCATATAATTTACGTATAAAATTTAATTATAATTTAGATATATTTGAGCTTAAAATGAGATTATTTTATTAAATTGATTCAAAAAATAATTTTGGATTCATTGAATATTGATAATCAATTTTTTGCAAATTGACTAACGAATTTTGGAATGAATTTAGAGATAGGAATTCAAAATTTTGATGCACCGTCGCAGGGTGTAATATCATATGACTCCTACATTTCTACATCGTAAAATTGCCCACTTTTAGTTCAACAAAAAAAAAAAAAATGCCCACATTTATGGGTCTTTTGTGTAGTATTGCCCATTTGTAGAAGAAAAACAAATTAAAACATGGAATTGACATTTTTCTCTAAAAATAAAATATTCACATTAACAATATAAATTAATAAATTCTTACAAACACTATATACATATATATATGCTAAAAAAATAAACTAAAATGTCTATACTCTATAGATTCCGACATTAATTCTTTTCTTTAAATTGATTACTAATTGTTTATTTTCTTATTTATAGTATATCAAATTATATATAAAAAAGATTTTTAAAAATACTTAATTATTTAAAAAATTCAAACCTTTAGTATTTAATAAAATTATAATATCACATGATAATCTTATGTTAGTTATTGAATTTGTGGAGGAAACTAAATTAATCAAATAAAAAAAAAATAGTAGTGAAATGAGTTTGTCTTCTAACATGTATTTTAAAAAAAGGAAAGAAAAATCAATAACCAAGTCATTCAAACAAAAAAAAATCTATTCAATATATGGGTCTTAATTTGTCGAAGAACTAATGCTACTATTAATAGGCTATGGACACACGAATGATAATAAAGCTAATTATAAACCATAAAAACTTGATTAATGCATCATTAATTCATTATTGTTTTGGGGATATCCTTCTAATTATTATATCCGATTGCCACCAAAAGTGGAAGTAAATTTTATTTCTTTTCATTCTTAAAAAAAAAAAATTGAATAATGAATAGAAAAGAAAAGAAAAATTGTTGATTAGTGTTCATTATAACTTGAAAACCCTATATATGATTTTGAAGCAAATATTCAGGCATATTATTTGGTTAGTTGACTGTATGGTAATTATTCAATGAGGCAATAAATAATAATAATTAACATAATTAGTTCTATAATTAACACTAAACGCAGACATAGATTGGTCCAATATGTAATGATTTTCTATATAAAATTAATTAGGATTGCATTAATCAGTTGGTGGATTTAAGTATAATTAATTAATTTTAAGGGTAAATTTTAGTTTCTTTTTTATGAACTGTTTAGTTATTATTATCTAGTAAAGAGTCATTTTATTACTGCAATATTGATTAGAATTATTTCCTTAATTATCTATTGTACTTTTAAACCAAAGTTAAGTGTATGTGTATATATATATATAAAGTAAAGAGTAATTTTAAAATATAATTAATTTCTTTTAGTTCAAGTGACAAAATGTTTTCCTAAAGAAAAAAGGTGGCAAAATTAATGTTGAAAATGCAAAATCATTTATAGATTAAAATTTAAAAATAATTACAGGATTTTTCTGGCAGTAAAATATCTCATCAATGTCTTTTAATTGAATTTCATTTTCACTAGACTTTAGAAGGGTTGGTGAAGATTCTTTAGCTTTTTTTTTTTTTCACATAACAATAAAAAAAATAACAAATGAATGAGTTTTCCTTGATGAATTCTAAATTATAATCTCAAAAAAGTCTATGAAACTTTGAAAAATTTGTCATTAATAGTAAATGTTGGTTGGATTGTCACTCCAAAACTGTAAAACAACAAGAAGTTTGCTTTTAGGGATGAGATTGCTAAATAAAAAGTTTAACTATTAAAATAAATTCTTTATTTTTTTTTAAATATTAGAGAAATGAAATTGTTATTAGTATAATATTCCAATATTGTCATCTATTACTAAATATTTTTATTTTTTTACCATTAAATTAAGATTAAAATTTAGAGTATATTTTGCTTAATAGTTAATAGTGAACAACCAGTATTTAATAATTAGTAATTATAATTAATCATAAAATATTTAATAATTCAACATTCAAAATTATAATTACCAATAAAACAAGGAATAATTTTTTTTTTTACATATTACATATATGACATTTTTACTCATTACAAAAAAATAAATTTTTAATATTGGACTATATATATAACAATTACTAAATATATATATCTATATAAAATTTTATTTTATAAATAAATTTTTTATTATTTCAATGTATAGAGTTGTGAATAAATAAACAATATATGAATTTAATATTTTAATTATTTCTTGAATGGTTGAGCTAGTTTGTATATATGTAGGATTTATGTATATATGCATATTATAATTTAAATAAATAACTTATATCTTTTAAAATTATCAATAAGTATTTTTGTAATTAATTAATTTGAAATTTATATATATATATATATATTTGTTTTTGTGGAATGATAGATGATAAAGACATTTAAGAGTGCAAGTGACTTGTTGTTAAAGGTTTTTCTTTTTCTAATGTTTTGTGTTATTTGTAAGCTTTAAAAATGATTAAGCAATTGTCAAATAGTAAATTAAGAAGATGAGAAAAGAAAGTGAAATTTGAACTATTAGTAAATTGGTAGCACTATAAATAGATAAAGTATTCAATCATCAATGAATGATTAAAGAGCTAATATTTATAATGAAAAACAAGTAGTTTTTGACCAAGTACTTAACACGATTGAATTATACTTGGTGGATAAATGAAAATAACGTATAAATGAAAAAAATATTATTTTTATAAATTATTTGATATTTAATTATTATATTGGGTGTCGACTACTCTAAATTCGAATTGGATAAAATCACATCAACAATAAATATCTTGTGAATTATATGAAATTTTAACTGATTATCATATGGTAATTTTGAAGGAAGTACTGAATATATTTTGGAGGTTGCAAATGGATAGGATTTAACAGCATTGAGTCAATTATTTCAATTCAAATTAAATAATACAAAATAATCAGTTGAATTGAAATATAATCTAATGATTCAATATGTTTGATTTGTGAATAATTTCCCATAACAATAAAAGTTATAATTTACCAATAGATTTTAGTAACAGATTGGATTCATTATTAAATTAGTAATCCAAAATTTTACAGTGAATTAGTACCGAAAATTTACTAATAGATTTTTTCCATTACTAAATTTATTTTTCCATTACTAACTTTGACGGAAAACTTTAACAGGGCGGTCCGTAATGAAATAGTAAATTCGCTGCTAATTTTCACCAACAATCTTGCTTCCCAGGTTGAAGGAAGCTCTGACACTAAGCTCCAAGCTAAGTACCAGCTACGGTGAATCTGAATAATAATAAAAAAAATTATTAATTTATAAAAAAATATTCAATTAATATTTAAATTTAATTTTTTATATAACTAATTTTTAACCCAAAATAATTTTTAGTTATAATTTCTCATATCACCAACGACAGAAATGAAGGGAATGCTTGGGTCCAAGTGAATCTGGTACCCCAACACAAAAAACTTCATTAATTTAAACTCATTTTTTTATACAGTCTCAATTTGTTTATTAAAAATTTATATATTTTTATGAAAAAATTATAATTATCGATTTACTTAAAATTAATTTTTTAAATTTATCCTTAGCAAATAGTGTATTATTTTTTCAGTGAAATTCCGATCAATTTGATTTTATATTTTAAGCTACATTCATTCATTTATGAAAAATATTTAATTTATTTAAAAGTTTTTCTTAGAGAAATTACGAGTGATATCTTAGACTCCAAGAATTTTCGTTTTGTTCTATTTATTATTTTAATATAATCAAGGGAAGGAGGAAATAAAACAAATTCTGATAATTTATGTTCCATAAAGTCAACCATGCAGCTAGATTTTTTTTTTAAAGTAATCTTCCAGCATGAAGATGTATACTGATAACATCGTTGACTTTTTATTTTTTATTAACAAATATCATGCAGAGCTCAAAGCCTCATATCAGACCATTTCTAAATGGTAACGATAATTGCAGAACAAATACAAATTATAATATATCTTTTTATTATAAGAATTCAATTCATTTACTCTCAAACAATTGAATTGAATTGAATTAAACACCAAATCTTCTATTCAATAATTGGCCTAATTCTCATACAAAAAAGAAACATAAATTCATTTTAATGGCATATCAAGTCTTACTCATCAAATAATAAATTTTTTCATTAAATTTTATTAATTTTTTTTTGTGATCAAATATATTACTTGATAATACACTCACTAAATAAACTAATTCATGAGATTACATTTATTAATTTTATTTAAAGATATGAAATAAACTAGCTATTTTAATGATTAATACTATGAATGTACATTTAATAAGTCATAATATAATATATTTTTAATATAATATTTACATTAAGAAATATAATATTTAATTATATTACATTATATTATGATGTATTATACAGTCGATAATGTTTTCATTTTTCATCAAACTAAAAGAGAAGAAAAACAGAGAAATAGGCAAGAAAAACCAGAGCTCTGGATAAGTAATAGACATGCAAATACGTGGGCAATCTAGGAATACAGAGAAATTTATCTTTTAGACAAATGGTTCCCACTCAATTTGTAACTGCAAGCAGTAAGGAGTAAAACAATAGTATATATATATTTTTTGATTTATCATTGATTTACGCGCTCCCCCTCTTTCCGTCTAGTTGAGGTTTTTACATCCTAACACATTTTGATGATTTAAAAATTTTTATAAAAATTTTTAAAAATTATATTTCTATAATATTTAATATAATAAATATAAAAATATATTATTTTTATTAAATAAAAATAACAAAATAACAAAAAAAAGTTATAAATAAAATAAATTTAGACTATAAAAATTTAATATATAAAATTTATAATATATTTTTATTATTTATTTATTTTTATTTAATAAAAAAATATATTATTAAATTTATTATATTAAACACTATTAAATTAAAATTTTTAAAAATTATCATAAAATTTTTTAAATCACTAAAATGTATTACATGAAAAATTACTTTACCTAAATACATAACACCCCTCAACCCATTCCCTTCTCCCACTTTATTTTAGGACCACCTTTCAACTTGGTAAAAAGTCCATAATAGGGCTGGTGTTAAGTGATGGATTAAGGTTAATTATAATGACATGACATTAATTAAAAAGATTAACCCTCAGTCATAACACAAATCATTGTACAATGTACATCTTTAAGTATTACTATTAATTTTATCATGTGAGTGTTATTGTATATGTTTAACACGAAGAGCCTCTAATTCGAGGCTACAAGAGTTATCTCCACATTAAACATTATCGAATTTGAATATTTAGAACTAAAAATATTGAAATATTATTTTTTCATTCTAAAATAAGCATTATAATTTTTTTTAAATATTTTAATTTAATTATTTTATTTTTAATTTAAATTATATTTTATCTTAAATTAATTATATTGTTCTCATTAAAATATATTAAAAAATATAAAAATTAATTAATAAATATAATGTGAGAGAATTAGGAATATAAATTAATAAATTAAAATTTTTTCTTAATAATAATATATTTTATAATTAAAACTTTCACTTTGATATTGGAGAATATGTATTTGATAAGTATATTA
Organism: Aleurites moluccanus; assembly: GCA_948193065.1. Classification (NCBI taxonomy): domain Eukaryota; kingdom Viridiplantae; phylum Streptophyta; class Magnoliopsida; order Malpighiales; family Euphorbiaceae; genus Aleurites; species Aleurites moluccanus. The sequence goes on from CANXYC013181378.1 coordinate 20,658, forward strand.
ATAAATTATGAAAATATTATAAGTTAAAACGATAAAAAATTTATTTATTTTAAATAAAATTATAATTCAAAATTGCTTAATAAAAAATACTTTTTGAAAAAGTATTAGTCTATTTATGTGTCTCATTCAATTCCAATCCAATCCAATCCCATATAAAATAATTTTATCAAAATTAAACTGTGAGAGGGACTATAATGTAAATTGATTATATAAAAAATATAAGAATGGGTATTTGATTTTTTATTGACCATTTTAATATAAGAGAGCGACAATACAGTATAGCACTGTGGAGGGTGACAGAAACCCAGAAGGAGAGAGAGAGAGAGAGAGAGAGAGAGAGAGAGAGAGAATTAAAGTCCAAAAAATAAAAATAAAAATGGGAAAAAGAAATTGTAGTAGAGAGAGGAGATAGGAACTAGAGAGAGAGAGAGGTCACTTTATTACCTTTTTTATGATGCACGCATCCATGGCAGAACAGAGAAGGGTACGGAGTACCGCTACGACACAAGGGTAGAATAAAAGCACAGAACAAACATCAACCGCAACCACACCAATATCAACTAGAATTTAAAGAGACGAAAAACCAGGCAAAGCTTAAAGAAAGAGAGATATGGAGTTGCTGCAATGGAGTTGGAGAAAGGAGATATAGATATGATGGAGCTCAAGAAAAAGAGGAAAAACAGGGTCAAGAGCAGTTTGAAGAGATGTTTTGTTGAAATGGGTCCCTTTTTTCTTTGAGTATAATAAGAGAGATTTCATGGCATGCAAGGAGCGATGGTGGGTTTAAAATCTTTCAGATAAAAGAACAAGCAAGTGCCTTTCTTTTCCAAATCTGAGCAACCCACTTGAGCTAACCCATTCCTTCACTTGCACAAATCTTGGCCTTTTCTTTTTGATCTCTAAAAAAATAGAGCTTGTTGGCTTTTCTCGGTTTCTCTGTATACATGAGTGGGTTGCCCTTTCATTTGCAGGGGAAGGGGGGCTTAGATATTGATTTTGCTGGTTTTGCTTCGATTTGCTCTCCACAAGAAACTTGGAAACAGAAACAACAAGAAGTGAATAGCTTTATAAGCACAGAGCCCACCTCAGTTCTTCATATGAGAAGAAGTCCAAGCCCACCTACATCGGCTTCAACTCTTTCCTCCTCCTTCAACGGCGGTGGCGGTGGCGGCGGGAACTCCACAGATAATACCACCACAACGGTTACAGAAAAAGTGGTGAATCCTGTGAATAACGAAAGAAAAGATGAATGGGCTACAGAGTTGCAGCCAATCCCAAGTGGACTGGGGATTGTTTCTACAGGGGAGAGATGTGGGCTTGGCCTAGAAGACTGGGAGAACATGCTATCGGAGCCGAACCAGGAACAGTCCTTGTTGAGGTGGATCGCCGGGGATGTGGATGAATCTTTTGGGCTAAGGCAGCTGTTGCAGGGTGGAAACAATCCTCCGGATTTTGATGGCAATGGCGCTGGAGGATTGGGGATTGTTGATCAGGGTCCTGGTTTTGATAGTGGAATTGCAAGTGGAGTTTCAAGCATTGGTACTAATTTAACTGCATTTCCAGCTTCTGGCTTCACTTCTACAAATAATAACAATGGGAATGGGAAAGTTGGGTCTGCTTTAGTTACTCCTCCACCTTCTTCTGTTGGGTTAGCTAATTATAGAAGTGTTGGATTGGGAAGCAACAACAACAATAGCAACTGTAATATACAAAACCCAATTTTTGGTTCTCCAGCTACCAGTGTTTCTCTGCCGCCTACTTTGCCTCCTGGTATGATTTATCATCACCAAGTTGAACCCCCAGAGGAGAAGCCACAGATTCTGAATCCACAAGTGTTAATGAACCAGCAACAATCTCATGACACACACCCTCAAAATCCAAACTTTTTCTTGCCATTATCATATCCCCAGCAAGAAAATCACCTCCTTCAGCCTCAACCAAAGCGCCATAATTCTGGTGGTATTGACCCAATGTTTCAGATGATCCCCAAGCTTCCATTCAATGATCCTGGGCATGAGTTGTTGCTAAGAAAACATCAACAGCAACAACAGCATCTGGGATTTCCACAAGGGTTTCAGTTTCTTCATCCACCTCTTCAACAGAAGCCAACGGTGGTAAAGAAGGAAGAAGTAGGAGCTCAACAGCAGCAACAACAGACACACCAACAACAGCACCAACATGCGTTGCTGGACCAGCTCTACAAGGCAGCTGAGCTGGTAGGGACTGGGAATTTCTCACACGCGCAAGGGATATTGGCGCGGCTCAATCAACAGCTCTCCCCAATAGGAAAGCCTCTTCATAGGGCAGTTCTATACTTCAAGGAGGCTCTGCAACTGCTCCTTCTCATGAATAACAACCCGGTCACTGCTCTGCCGCCTAGGAGCCCCACTCCATTTGATGTAATCTTTAAAATGGGTGCTTACAAAGTCTTCTCTGAAGTTTCTCCACTTATCCAATTTGTTAACTTCACTTGCAATCAGGCCCTCCTTGAAGCCCTCAATGATTCTGATAGAATCCATATAATTGACTTTGATATTGGTTTTGGTGCCCAGTGGGCTTCTTTCATGCAGGAACTTCCACGGAATAGAAGTGCCCCATCATTGAAAATCACTGCCTTTGCCTCTCCTTCAACTCATCATTCTGTTGAGGTTTTTCTTATGCGCGATAACTTAACACAATTTGCTAATGAGATTGGCATAAGTTTTGAACTTGATGTGGTTAACTTTGATTCCTTGGAACAAAATTGTTATTCTCTTCCCATTTTTCGACCAAATGAAAATGAGGCTATTGCAGTTAATTTCCCAATTTGGTCTTCTTCGAATCAACCGTCTGCATTACCCTCTTTGCTACGCTTTGTAAAGCAGCTTTCACCAAAGATTGTCGTGTCTTTGGATAGAGGTTGTGATAGAACCGACCTTCCATTCCCGCAACACATCCTCCATGCCCTTCAATCTTATATACTCCTGTTGGAATCTTTGGATGCTGTTAATGTGGCTTCTGATGCTGTGAACAAGATCGAGAAATTTCTGATCCAGCCGAGGATTGAGAGTACTGTGTTGGGGCGTTTCCGTGCACCAGACAAAATGCCCAATTGGAAGACAATCTTTGCCTCTGCTGGATTTTCGCCTGTACCTTTTAGCAACTTCACTGAAACTCAAGCAGAATGTCTAGTAAAGAGGACTCCAGTGAGAGGATTTCATGTGGAGAAGCGACAAGCCTCGCTTGTGCTTTGTTGGCAGCGTCGAGAGCTCATCTCAGCTTCTGCTTGGAGGTGCTGAGGAGGGGCAATTTGACTAGCAGGGGAGGTTGGTTTTCAATCAAATCACAATTTATCAGAGGTTTCAACTTAATCTAATGTGGTATTATGTCAATAAAATTTTGAACTATTGTTGATGATGCCTCCTTTCGGACTTGATATGAATTGTCTAGCTTGTGAGACTCCTGTGGTTGTTGTTTATCTAGACCAAGTAGAACAAACCATCTAACTGGAAAGTCTAGTTGGGAATTATTTGTTTTGAAAATGAATATTACTGGTATGGTATTTTGATGTTATTTCTGGTGACAATGTGCCTTTTGTGCTGGTTAAGGAAAATGATAATTTGTTGTATACATAACAACAAATCAAAACTAGTGGAAAACAGAACTTACCAGAGTTTTAATCTCATCCTGTGCAATAAATTTTCTCTGTACATGTCTTATATATATATAGAGTCTTAACTATTGTCTTTTGCCTTAATTGCTGTCATTGTTGTTGTTGTTGTTGAGTTGACATATGAGGAAATAATAGATTTTGGACAATTAAGTTTTAGAATGGAGATTGGTTAGAGAGGAGGTGATAAACTAAGCCAGGATAAGGGGGAAATTTTTATCCAAGATGGATGACCATTGGCCATTAACTATGATAAGAATTTACTGGTTTAGTATTTTTCGTGCATTTGAAACAAGCACGTTTCAGGTGGGGATATTGTGATTCCTCAAGAAAATCCATTTTTGTCTAGGTCATTCTTTTTGCAACACCTTCAATGAGCAACTCAGTTGGTGGTTTAGGTGCAGGAGATTCTACAGATTCTTGTAATAATTGTTTGTTAAGATGTGTTTCTATGACACCGATTTGTTCAAAATCCTATGTATATATATGAAAAAATGTTTGCTCTCAAGGTTAGAGGACTTGGATGTAAACTTAACTTGCCTAACTTGGGATACTTAAGTTGATTCCTTGTATATTTAGGTGCATATGTTATACTTATAGCTTGAACCTACTTTCATTTTGAATTTACGGCTGTTGTTGTGGCACCTTTAATTCAAGTCAGATTATTACCCTTAACTAATAGTGCTATATGAAGTGGCAGAAAATTTGCATAATTGGACTTGAATCGGTTATCAATCTCCAGTTAAATGATACATACTGTGGAATCTTGTAATGTTGTGTGATTATGTGAAGCTCTTGTCTTATTCAAGTGTTATGGAATTAAATTTGTCGTAATAGTTGACTTGATATGAATTTGAAGTTATGAGCAGACATCTAGTGCAAAGATTTAGATAGGTTGATACAAATTTAGAATTAGATACCGCATACACTTGAAAATCGTGGAACACATTTCTGCATCTTGATTTATGTAGTGACTTGCAGTTAAATGAAGTTTGCAAAAGTTGAAATGGGATGCCATCTTAACTTTTAACTTGTGTCAAGGTATTACAATGTTGACGACATGTCTTGAACCTCCTTAAAAGTTAGTGAATGTAAATTATTACTTTTCCAATTATGTGATGGTAGTTTTAGAAGTTAGAATCAATCAGGATTGCATCTCTCTTGATTCTTGTTGTTTTAAATGTAAATTTTTTTGGTAGCATCACAAACGAATCTCCCATGTTTGCACTTTTCTTAAGTCTTCAGTTGGTAGGAAATGGACCTTTTCCTAGATTTTGACAGAGGGATGGAATTTAATAACCTGTGGAAATAAAATCTTATTCTTTTAGATTCCTTTCCTCCTTTTCATTACTAGTTACCAGTTAAATGTTGTTTCCTTTAGATATTTTATACCACGGTTAGCTTTTACACATCATACCAAGTTAATCTTTCTAGTTTAATAAAATGCAGACTATTCAGAAAATACTGCATTTTCCTTTCCTCGATCCTGGTCAAGGTATCATTCATTTATGACAAGTGTATACGGTGTTTTTTTTTTATTTTTGAGCATTAGGGAAATGGAAGACTCGAAGCTGGGTCTATTACTAGTCTAGAGATGCAGTAACATTAGACTATGCCTGCATGTGCTATTAGTGTATATGATTATAGAAAAGCTTAATTAAGTTAAGAAAAGTAGTCCCAATACTCAAGAATAAGGTAAAGTATGTGATCATATAATACCTTGACCCTTATAGTTATTGACAAATCTCTTAATTTAAACTTCAGAGGTTCTTTAATTACCTTAATACTTGAGAAAAGTAAACTAGTTTGCTCATAGAAAAAAGGCATTGATTAGCTGACTTTGTGGGAAAAAACAAAAATAAAAATTAAAGCCAAAGTGTATGCCATGAACTAGGAAGACACCTAAGGTTAGCATGAATGCATTATGAACAATCATACCAGCTAAAATAACATGCCTGTGTTGAATTTTTGTCATACTTTGTCTGAATTTTTTCCTTCTATAATTTATTTTTTCTCATCTATAATAAAATTATGTACTTTATATTATTTTTGAGTTTAGAGAGTTAATTAAGTATTATAGAGTTACATTTCTTAGTCTAATGGTACAATGGATTTGCTATTTTTAAATATTAGTTATCGAGACATCCACTAATCAACTCACATGGCTCATGTTTGATTGAAACTCTATTTTTTAATAAATATTTTTGTAAATTTTTTGCATTAGTGTTGCTATGTGAAAGAGATGATAGTCCATCAAATTAAATTATTAATACTATTAAATATATTGTATAAAATTAAGTATAAGGAAATACAATAAGAGTTGGTAAGTGATTGTTTTAAAATTATTGTAAATTTAAATTTAAATTTAAAGCATAAAATCATAAAAAATAAATTTTAAATGTTTTATTATTTCAAAAGTATAGCTATATAAAGTAGTATTGAAAATATAATATTCATGAGAACATGCATAGCATGGACAGCGACAAAGATTAATCACAGCTTATATGGTTTCCTTATTTTTCAACCTTTTAAAAAATTGGAAATATAATAATAATAATAATAATACAAAACGTCGGTTTCGTTGAAAACGAACTTGCATTAAAATCCCTCCAAACAACCTCGATAATGGTTGCGACTTGGGAGATTTATTAAAGTATAACTTTATTAATTAAATCAAATAATTAATAATATTAAAAAATAAAAGTTGAGTTATGGGTCCTCTAATTCTACTGATAAAAAATTGTGTCAGGTAACATTATTTTGTTTTAAAAATGGGTATTAATTAATTAGTTAATAAGATTAGATTTTATTGGGTGATTAAGATCTGTTAGGGAAGCTAAGAAAGCTTTAATCAAGAGCTCGTTTTCAAATCAAAAAGCTGCCTTCATGCGCTGTCCTAACCTCCAATCGCTTTCTTCAAAAAAGATGTTTCATTTAGCTACGCTACTCTTAATAATTAATGTATTATATTAATTATTTTTAAAATATTTTAATATTTTATATTTTTTAATTAATAAAAAAAATATAAAATAAAATACATGAATAGAAAATATTATTGCTACATTCTGGAGAAAGGAGAGAGAGATCCAAATCAGAAAAAAGAGTCTTATTTTTTTTTTTTTTTCTGTAAATTGCTAATCAAATAATTGTATGAATGTGAGACCCACAAGAATTTCACATCAAATTTATTTTCTCACCCGTTTAATTGCATGGATTAGTCCAATTATTTTACTTAATCAATAGCTAAATACCAAAATAGTAATTATAATAATCAATAGAAAAACCCTTGGGTACGAAAGGTATAGCTCATAAAGTACATGGGCCCATAATTTTAAGCCCAATCCAAATATTTTATAATAATGACATTTGTATACTGCATGGATGCGAGCCATTTATCATGTTTTAGGTGCGCAAGTGGTCCAGTCCAAGTAATGGAGACCATAACGTCATAATTAAGCATTTTAATTTTTATTTTTTTTTATCCACACAAAAAACAGAAAAAAAGAAAAGAAAAAAGAAAAAAAATGGAATTATATCAAATTTGAATCATTTTTATTATTTTTTTAGCACTAATTTCGTCCGTAAACATCTACTCATTAAGATTTAAGACATCAATTATATAGCTATTTCATTGATTAAGACTTATTATTATAATGAGCAAAATTAAAATATTGTGTGATAGAAACAAATTATATATTATTAATCAATTTATTTATTTTTATTGCTAATTGACAAAAATATATACTATAATCTATATAATAAAATAATTCTTTTATTTACCTAACTCAATATATTATTAATAAAAGAAAATATAATTTAACACACTCTACTTATCTTTCTTCAAAAATAAAATAATAAAAAAATAAATTAGATTATATATATATATATATATATATGGTAAATAATTAACTATAAAATATGAGAAGGTCTTAAATTAAAAATAAATTTTATGTAATAGAATTAAATATAGTAGAACTTGAATATTCAAGTATTATTTTAAATTAAATTTAAATATGAAAAATTTAAACTAAAATTTGAATTTTGAATTTTTTAATTTGATATTGATTGAACTCAATTATCTTCCTAATTAGAGTTAGGATAAAATAATTATTAATATCTTATAAATAATATTTCTAATATAATATTTATTTTAAAAAATAATATGAAACATAAACTTCAAAACCAGATATGGCATTTATTTACTTATGTAAATAATTGCAATGATGCCTCTCTGACACTTGCCACTGCAAACTCTCAGGTTATTATGACTGCTCTCTCACATATCTGTTATATATTTTCTTTTATTGTGACTAGAGATTTCTTAGGCCCCTCAAGTAGGACCTACTGCAAAAAATTAAAAATAAAAAAAATAAAAGTATTAAAATTAAAAAAAAAAAGGCATTATAAGGTTTTATTTATTTACTAAAATATTTTAATTTTTTTTTATTTCTTAATTTTCTATATTTTTTTTAAAAAAACTCTTAACTTCAACCAGTTACTGATAATGTTATTTTTTTTATCATTACCTTTTGATTGGCTTAATTAATCATTAAATTCTAGTTCTAGTCTTTTTCTTTTTAAATTTTAATTTCAAAAGGAAATAACATTTTATGATTGGATTAATTAATCATTAAATTGTAGTATTTTCTTTTTAAATTTTAATTTGAAAAGGAACTTCCCACTAGAGACAAATAAGATGCATAACCAATCTCTTTCAATTGATTCGCATGACACCAGAAGCATTACTATCTTCTCGTAAATAATATATATATATATTTTTAAGCAAAGGGAGGAAAAATCGCTTTTGGATAAGTCATCTTATAAAATATATATATATTTAATGTTAAATTATATCTCATAAAAAAAATATTAATTTTATATGTATAATTATTGTAATTATAATTTTTTTCAAAAAATCAATCTTTTGATAAGTATCAAATGAACTGAATTTAAATTATCTATCTGAAAATAAATTCAATTTTGAATCCCCACTTCAACACTTAAAAAAAAAAAAAAAAAAAAATGAAAAGATGTCTAGAAGTAATATTTAGCCAATTTAGTATTGCTATTTTTCATTATTACCATGCATTTGCAAATTTAACATAGCCTGTACGTATCTCATGTAAAAACAAATATTCTCTTTTCAATGCTAAAATAAAATAACCTTTCACTGTCGACATGCTTTCTTTTAGGGCTATGGAGACGCTTTCCCTGGAAACTCAAATCACCAAAACATAGTTAAGTCATGTTAGTCTTTTCTTTCTATAAGCAAATTATGAAATATGGAACAAACCAAAGGCAAAAAAGAATTGTTACAGGAAAAGGAAAAGCAAGGTATCTCAATTTCTTCAAACATTGGTAAGTTTCTTGTCCACAGATGTTCTTGTTCTTGTAATAGAAGAAGCACCGAGCAGTGAACATCAAACAACATTAGCTTCTCGTCAGTTTAGACTTTAGTAAAATTGAAAATTTAACCATTAAATTTTAAAAAAATTAAATTTTAAAAATTTAAGTACTAAATTTTAAATACTGAATAAAATAAGTGATATAATTTTTAAATTATAAAAATATTTAAAAATTTTAATCACTTGATATATTTAGTGAAAATTTTAAATTTTAAATTTTAATTTATCATTTTAAATTATTTTTAATTTAATTGAAATTTTTAAAATAAATGTTACCACTTAAAACGATTAATCTTTAATTGATATTATTTTTTAATGAATTAGATCTCATTCGGTTAATGAAACAAAAAATAACTACTACTCTACTTATATTTGAAATAATTATTTTATATGAAATAATTACTTTTAAACAGAATATAAAAATTAAAAAATATTTTATAACATGTAAAAATGAAAAATTTTATGATAATATTTTCTTATGTAAATAATTATATATTTATTAAATATAATTTATAGAATAATATTTTTCTAAAAAATAAAACAATATAAATAATAATATTTTTTACATATTAAATGTTATAATAATAAATAAATATATAAAGAAATGAAAAGTAAATCTGTATTTCTTGTAAGAATTATTACCTTAAATGAAATGAAATAAGAGTATTATAGTCGAATTTAGTATTAAAAAAATAAAAAAGTATCAATATGGCCTCCTTAAATTAATTATGTTTCATAAAATGTAATAACTATTAATTTATTTCACTAATTTTTTATGAGTCGTTAATCTTCTATTTTTTTTTTGAAAATAAATCGAAATTGTTTTTAAAGAAACGATACGAGTAACCCTAAAAAATGATATTGTTTTGTTAATAAAAATAAGAATTAGCATCTTAAAAGAGATATTGCCACCTAGTAGACAAAAATTTGCTTCAAAAATAGCCTACATCACTTGAAATTTTGATTTTTTTTTTAGGAGATTCAAAATCTTAGCTTATATGTATATGAGTGCTAGGAAAGGATTATTATTCATTGGTGGTGAAATTCAAATTTTGACTTTTGCTCTAAACCTTTATTCCTTAGCTAATTTTACTTGCAATAAAAATTAAAGAGTTGATAAAATTAAAAAAAAATAATTTTTTTTTCAATCGTTTGGCCATCCAATTTTTGAAAGACCAGCAGATAGATTGTCAAGGGTTTGGAATCGGCTGGTACAAGAACTTTATAACAACAATAACTCAAGACATCTACCAGTCGAATGATGAGTTATTAATAATAGGAGTTTTTATTCTGATTCTCCGACAAATTCAATGCCCATTTTACTAATTTCCTCTCCAACAAATTAGTGGAAAAAAGAATATAATTTCAATTCAAAAACTCCATCAAGAATTATACTTTTGATCTTTATGACCCTACACTTGCAAGACATCTAATATATTAATCCTAGTACGAACTTATTTCATCTAGAAAATATGCTTTTCAACTATCATTCACTAAGGCCAAAAAGTGGGAATCTCATCACATTTACCATTAGGCATTACCTATAGTAATACAAGGGAAAAGGAATTTGATTAAGCATAATTGTTTTTTTAAGAAGTTTTCAGTTATGAAACGTGATAAAAAGAAATTGTGATTTTACTAATTCAAATTGAAGTTCGGTGACCATGGTGTGTCCTAATTCAGTAATTACCAGTGAAATATCAGAGAAAGGGTAAAAATTTGGAACACTTGACCCCAACTAGAAAAACTAAAGATTGAGAAGAAATTTCTTTCTCCCATTTTTCAGAAACCTTAAAATACAATACAAGACTCATCCCTTCCCCATCGCTATCACCAAGGAACATTGCAGCAGGACAAGTAGGCAACTGCCAGGAGTCACACAACAAGATAATACAATGTTTCATAAGAAGCTGATAAGAATCCAATTTACTAAGCTTTTATAAACTGACATAATTGTTTTTAATATTACATTATACAAGTATGTAGGTGTATTTGAAACATATATCTGGATATTTACAATTAGAAGAGAAGGGATTTTCCCGTTGGCTTTTACATTAGGAAGCTCAAGGTGTTGTGCAATGGGATTAACCTTTCTAGGGCAGATAAACAAATCAACACCAATTGGGGTATATGGACTGCAATTTTGAGCAGGGTACTTCCTCTTTTCTCTGCATTGTAAATCATTATACAATATAGTGTACTAATTTAGCTAATTCCAACAAGTTGGCGTCCTATTGTTAAATTTTATCAAGTTTCGAATGACAATTTGAAACATGGATATAACTTGTCATTTTTCTTTTGGAACTGATATGATATAAAGAATATATTCACAATCAAAATCAGACCATAGGTGCATATCCTAATATTGAAACATGTATACATTTTTGAGAACCTAAGGCTCTTAAATTATTACCACTATCTGACTATCACCTTTCAACTTGCATGAGAAATCAATATCAGCTAATATTACTATATTATAGACAGTTAGGCCATATATAATCCACATGTTATGCACTTCAACATAAAATCATTTTTAAAAAACTTTAATCCTAAGATGAACCTACCTTAGATAAAATTCTGGACACATGACAGAAGCACTTGAAATAAAAGCCACCAACTTTTTTCTCAAGCTCTGAAAAAAAAAAAAAAAGAAAAGAAAAAGAAAATCTTCACTCTCTAATGTAAAAAAGTATAATCATAGATAGCTTTTCAATTTTTATTTTTTCAAGTGGAGAAAGTGCTTTACTGCTTTTGTCATCAGGAAGACTCCTAGGAGTGAGGATTTGGTTCGAACAAAATATATACACTAAATGAATCGTGAAAGACATAAGACCAGTTATTGGCTCTCCTTTGATAATGTTGGACAAGGCAATGGAAAGTGGGTCCCCACTAATCATGCCCTACTTGCCCAACATGTCCTTACTTTTCTTCACCAACCAACCCATAAAACTTGCCATAATTTCTAAACCTGCCATCCCTCCACTTTCTTTTTATTTTTTTCATTTTATTTGGACCAGATAAATCTTCATTTATTTCCAGACCCACTATGGTTGTCGGGTTTAAGGAAGTTTCTCTAAACACTATCCATGGCTGGATTAAGCAACTAATATTATCATATTAAAACTGATTAAACCATTAGTGCAATTGGAATAGGCATGTATACTCAAGCTAATGATATTAGCTAGCATTCCTTTTCTGTAGTACATTGGAAATCTTTAATGAAAAGGGAGGTAAAGATTTGAACCCTGACCTCCTGTACTATAAGGTAGATATCGTTGAGTTATTGAAATTGAAATGAAGCTTTTCCTAGAGTCAAAGCATTCCTTGCAGATTCATCTCTCAATTGCATTCAAAACCTGAAAAATCTCAGCTCATTAAGGGATTCAAGAAGAAACACTTACAGTAAATTATGGTTAGATAATCAGTTCAGCATTCAATGGAACTGATGTTATCAAAATGGCAAGCTATATAACCAAACTAAACAGATAATTTATGAAATAAGTTGACAATCAAGCTAAAGGTGAACAATTTGAGGCAAATGGTTAAAGTTCAAAAAGGGAAAGAAAAAACATGTGGCTCGATTTGAGTGTGTGCACAGAAAAAGTTAGGGTTGTCGTCACAACATTTTGCTTCTATATTTTATAGATGCTTTACCACTATATCTTCTCCCATCCAATCTTCAAGTTTACCTCCATCGACTTTTCTCTCTTTCTCCTTTTTTTTTATATATTATTTTATATTGTCTTGGTATGCGTAGAAAAAACGCTTACCTTGAATTTTTCTTTTACATGAAAACCCAAAAGTAAGCATTAATGAATCTCAAAGACTATTGAAAGGTAGGACCCAACAACATCCTTATCTCTCCGTCTCACTTGCATCATTTTCATAACCATACGGGCCCTGTTATCTTTTTATTTGGACCATACAACTTAGTGGATTTTGGTTCCACAACACTCTTACTTAGACAGCTTCAAAGGCTCCCAAACCAGGGGGTTTTCTGATCTTTTTATCCCCGGTCCTCTTCTTTTGTTCCCTCATCTCGTCTTTGCAGTTGTATATATGTGATTTTATTAAAGGTCAACAAAGCATTGAAAACAAAAGTCCCTTTCATATTGTCCTCTGTTTCTCTCACCAAACTAAGACTGGTTTGTCCCTCAATTATTACTCTAGTCAACACCACAATTGCATGCAAAATAAATTAAAAGTGAAACCAGTTTGCATGATCTCATCCGCAAACTATGAACAAAATCTTTGGCTTTGAATTTTAAGCATCTAAAGTATCATATTGTTAAAGTTCAATCTTCATAATACATACTGTTGTTGCACGACAAGGAAAGGAAAAAAAGTACATCAAACAAAAATTCATTAATATATGACACAAAATGTTGTAAGCAAGTAAATATTAATTAATCATCAGAATCAACTGCAAGTTGCATGACCAAAGACAGTCCTTTCTTTGTAAGCAAATATATAACTCGTGTAAAATCCAGCTATGAGAATTAATGGATGCAAGGTAAGTAGCATATGATAAATCCCCAATTCAGAATTTTTTCCATGAAGGTTTAAGGTCCTAAGAGAATGGCTGATCAAACATTCCCTCTCATCTCAGTTGTATCATACATTAATTATAAATGCACAGTCCCCAAGCGCATGTATATGTTCGTAAAAACGACACAATCCATTTAATCGGTATGCAGATAAAGAAAGGATCCAAAAAGATATATCCACTTGGTATACAGTTCACATCTATGATTGGTGCATAATTTTCTGGTCCTACCGAGAGACTTCCATATCGCTACTCTTTCAGTTTTGGGGATAAGGACAGGCATTTTCTTGTGGCCCAAGTGCGAGACTAAAAAATGACCGACTTAGTGTCATTACAAAATTTGAAATATTTTCGGTTGATGATTTGCTATTTAAGACACCCTCTTAACTCTCTCTCTCTCTCTCTCTCTCTCACACACACACACACACACACTGATGCATGCTCACTAGGCGGTTTTAACCTGCTTCCAATAAACTTCTACAAATCATTTTCAACTAAAATTAGCCACTATCAGGTTAAAAAAAGCACTGCCACAAGAAAAAAAAGGAAGCACTACAAAAAACCACTGATGATGCAAGCTCAGGTAATCATAAATGATAATGACTTGTAACCAATTGAACATATCAACTCTTAGAAAAAAAAGTGAGAGCAGGACAAGTAAATATTGGGAGAATTTTCACTGGGATACCAGAATCAGCAACAATTAAACAGGTAATCAAGCAAAGGAACCATGGGAATCTCATTAAGTGCAATTCAACATCCTGATGGAAGGATTTTACACCATAAAAGAGTAGAAAAAAATCAGCATTGTGAATGGATCCCATCTAAATTAAGCAATCACCAATAGCATTAATAATTTATAATCCACAACTAACATCTAACTGTTCCTTGATCATATGCCTTACTAATACCAAAGCCACTAGATGAAGTATCCTTCTTCAAAATTGTCCCCAAAAAAAAAAGCCAAATTGTCTAATGTTGATTATTGATATTTAGTAGCTGCCTGGGTGTCAATTGCTGACATAACTCTACTGTGCTTCTATTAATTTTTTAATATGTAGAAGATATTACTATCAAACCTGTCCTTTGCGTGGGACGTATAATGTTGAATAAAAATTCCACAATTGTCAAATAAGCTGCTCAATATCAATAACTTTGCTTATTAATCCAAGTCAGTCCATTTCCGAGCCCATAATATAGGGTTTTGCAGCCCAGCTAACTGGACAATCAGCAAAAAATGCAAAATTAACCAATATAGAATAACTAAAATCTGAACCAACTATCTTTACATGATTCCAATAAAAATCAGTGTGTTATATATTCCTAATTACGGTTTATGGCTCCTAAGTTGTTGGCAAATTCACCCCTACCTTTCCCAGGTTAGTTTCAATTGCCCAACCATCTAGCATTGTCCATTCTGGAAGCACTTAACTAATTTGGGCTTATATTGTATATTATATCGGATATTTCAACTGGTAGAATTGTCAGCAAAGAAAACAATGTCTATTCTGTAAGAGTAATCTATATTAAATCTAAGCACAATTTTCCCAGATCAAATCTAAGTCAGAATGCAATATGATGGTTGCAAGAAAAAGAATTTCTGTATGTCTTCTACATTTTATTTTCTCTAATCCTTTCATCGATAAGAAAAACCCGCAGATATGTCATATTTTGCACTTGACAGCCTCAGAAGCTAACCATAAACCTTTTTTGGCATCTACTGGCTCTTTCTAAAGGAATTAAATTTTAGTATGCTAACTATTTATTAACAAGCCTAAATCAACTAGCAATTTCAATTCATTTCCCTCACAAAAAAAAAAAAAAAAAGAAACTTACATAGTGTTTGGAATGAATTAATATAGAATTCATTTGATTTGTTTATTAATTTCACTAAAAAAATTCATTTGTAAATGAATTTTCATGTTGAATTAAATGAAGAATTGATTTTGAAGAAACAACCCTAATAGTTTGTCTCTGGAATTCATTAGTAGCTTGTATCCTAATTATTTTGAAAGTTCATATGTAAATTCCATAAATTTTAGTAGAATTTGACTTCTCTATAGAATTAAAAATTTAAAATTCCGTATGAATTTCCATTTATACAGAACACCTTAAGTGTGAGAATTCATTAAAATTTTATGGAATTTATTTATATCAAACAAGCTCTTGAGAGATTTTGAAATATTGTACATGTTTGCACAATGAATAAGGAATATAGCAACCTCTCTCATTTTAAGGAAAGGGGCAAAGTCAATAGAATTAGACCTACAGAAAAACCAACAAAAATAATTCCCACTGGCATGTGCAATGGAATAGTAAAATTATAAAACCATTCCTTTAGTCTCCAGGTTTTGTAGTGCTCATGGAACATAGGAATTTGTTGAAAATTAAAGAAAATAAAACTAGAAAACCAAATCTATCCATCCAAAATATTTAAATATCCAACCTAATAAACAGTTCAACTAATTAGACGGTTTTTCTTCCCCTATTCATGAAAAATCATTGATGAGTCTACAATCTCCTTGTGAAACTCTGAACGTTAAAAAATGTTGTAAAGCTCCAAGCTTGCACTTTATCATGAGAAAGGGGGAAATTACATTTCACGTTAGGCATCCATGAATCTTTCTCAAAGTTCTGGTGATGGAGGAGACATAATAACGGCAGAGAAAATTGATTCAGAAAAGGAAAAGATAATACAGAAATGAATTCTGAGTTTCTAGCATCATATTAGCAACATTAACATCAATCAAAAGATATCATATTAGTATTTAGTAACATTGTTCAATTCCTAAGGACCATAAACACTTTTTCGGATATCTAGAACAAAGGAATTTAGAATTTTATCAATGTTGATGAATATCTAAGCAATTCATTGTAGGGTTCAGTATTCTTAACTTTATAATTTTTGTTCTCATAATTGAATTACGCATTCTGAATTCATTTCCTACTTATGCTATCTAGGCACTATCTCCAGTTGTTGCAATGAATATTCTATAGCAAAAGTTGTTCAGAGGTCAAACTGCCAAAAGTTCAGCGCGTACATGGAAACTCGGAACAGAAATACAGAAAAACTTGAAAGGAAGTATGCAAAGTGCAGAACTTAGACTCAACTCAAAAATAAAATCGCATTGCTGCACAGCTTAAAACCTCCACTTGCCTTATCCATAGCAGAAATAGGAATGGGCGAGAACGATAGCGTTGGGGATGCCGCTGCGACCTTCATCTTCACCTCTGGCCAGAACGACTTAGTATTTATCGACGATCTCCTCACCAGAATCTTCATTATTTGGAGCTTCTATCTGACTTACTTGAAAGGAACCCAATCAGCAGATTAGATATGCCTTATTTTGAACGACGTCGTCTACGCCAGGAATGGAAAAATGATTTGCCTGGAAACTTTTGAAAACGCTGAACTAAAACGCCAAAGTTTCATCTTTTTTATTTTTGGTCTTTATTCCACGACGTCGTTTCAGTCAAAGTCGGGACCCACACAGTAACCAGAGTGTGAATTAACTATTGAGTATTGACCAATGGTCGGACTAGCCTTGGAGAATCAGCAAAGCAATAAGCAACTCTGTGCCAGTGCTTGGGCGACGGGTCAGAAAAATCGTGCGCGACACGAATTTTCGCCATTTATATACTCAGATCAGATCCAAAACCCTTAAATCTTTGTGGGTTTTCTGATATTTAAACTCCACATTAATTTGAAGATCTAAAATTTGAAGAATGGGGATAATCAAAAGCGGGTTCTCGTTCATTACAGGGACGGTGTTTGGCGTCTACCTTGCTCAAAACTACAACGTTCCCTACATAAAGAAGCTGGCCGACACCGGCCTCTTAATAGTCAAGCACCTCGAGGAAACTTATAGGAAGCCCCCCAAGAAGCGGGACGACGACGAATGATTATATCTTGGCTTTGGTCATTGGAATAATCCCGAATTGGTCTTTAGATTTTTCAGGTTCTTACATTACTGTTTTTAGGGTTATGGGGATTGTTGTAGGCTCAAGTAGTTAATTTTTTTGTTCGGAGATTATTTGTTCTTATTTTTTTTTTTTTTGAGCCTGTGAATTTTGATGTTAATTTAAGGAAGAAATTATAGTAGAATTGAAGACACAGAATTAATTGCCTCTATTGTCTCAATGTTCAATTTTCAAATTATGTGCATGTTTATTTTATATTTTACACGCTGGGTTTTATTCCTTGCAAACAAACGAAACTGGAAACTTTGAATTGCCAATATAACACCCACATTATCAGTTTTCTGTTTCACATTCTTTTCTTGAGTATCAACAGTAACGAGTTGCAAGACCAAGGGTAGCAATTGATTATGGCTTTTGTCATTAGTTATACATTTATCAATTCAAGTCATTGGTTATACATTTATCAATTCAAGTCATTGGTTATACATTTATCAATTCAACTAGAAAGGTGGCTGCCAACTTATTAGAGTTCATTGGCTATGTGACATGCTGAAGTCTTGGCTGGGTTTGGAGGATTCTGTCACCCTGTGATGTAAACAATGTATTCTCGTGTTTTGAAAGCTTTTGTAGTGTTCACAGTCCACACCAATCCTTATTTTTTTAAGATAGGACTGACAATTCAATTTCTATATCTAATTGCTGGTAAAGATTTAGAGGTCATGAGAATAATTTGCAAGCTACTGCAATTGTGGTGGAGGTTGCAGAACTCAGGTTTCTTTTGATAGTGAGACAGGCAGGAAGTGCTTGTATATTATGGGCTGATAGTCAACTAGTCACACAATAGCTCATTTGTTATAGTTTTACATGGAAAGCCATGTATTATAGGACAATTTCTTAGCTTCCTGATACCCAAACGCCTACAAGTACAAAGTATTTAAGAGGGTACAACAAAATCAAATGTGGAGGTTGCCAATTGCTCGTCTTGCCTTGCCAATTCTTTCTTGTGGATCATTGATAGAGGGCCTTCGCCGGAGATAAGAGTTCAGTTTTCCCTGATTTGTATTATTTTCCTGAATCTTTTCACCCTTGCACGTGGTAGTTGTCATTCTATAGTTGATAGTAGTGATGCTCAACCTTTTCCATCTTTAATAATTTCCCCCATATATTATGTTCCTAAATTTACTTTCAGTTGGTAAGTTGGTCAAAACTTTGGTGAGTAATTATTTATACTATACTTATTCTTTTAGGTTCTCAAGGAAGGTGATTAGTGCACTTGAGCAACATAGATTCTACTGCTTAGAATTTGATCCCTGAATTATTGCTCTAGCTTTTCATTGTGGTTTTTCTCCTCATCAATGGTGTTTATGGGTTGTCTACCACTCCATTTTTTCAGAAGTATCTATTCCAGCATTGAAGTCAGTGTCTAGTCTTGCTAGTTAGGCTTGGCATCATTGAATCCCTTTTCTAGAGTTAAGTGAATACATGTTGATGTCCTCTTTGAGCTTGTTTATGCTTGCATGTGGGGACTGGTTTGACATAAAGTGTCTAATTGTTTGAGCTGTGCCTAATTGCTACTGAATGATAGTGGAATACGTTTTATTGGTTTTAAAGGTTACAAGAACCTAGAGAAGAGAATTATTACCTCAATGTAGGATAACTGCTACAGTATGTATAGGTTTATGGTGTTTGTTGGCCTAATTGATGCGTGCATAATTGGTACAAATTCACAAATTTATCATGACCTCCTCATGTATGACGTATCAAGTGATTGGGAGCAGGCTTAAATGCTGACAGCAAAGAGTTTCTGTTCTACAAAGTTTGCCGATTTGAAAAATCTGCTTCATGAACCTGTACTAACTTGTTTCTTTCTGAAATAACTCCAAAGGAAATGCCAATTTTGAGAAGTGGTGGAGAGGTCCTTTGCCTGTGTTGGGTTGCATTCAAAAGCCAAAGAAGGGCTTGCTTTTCTTTCCTGTTGACAACTTCTATTTCCTGAGAATTTAGTGCAGTAACAATCATTTATTTGTCATAGGTGTTATGGATGAATTTCTGTTGTATTTGGCTTCACAAATTTGGTTCCTAACAGAAATCCACATGGCACTTAACACTCATCCTGCTTTTTCATGTGCAATTCTGGTTTGCAAATTCACAATTCCAGCCAACAATTAGCTTCCTCACTGATATGATGGAGGGACTCCATAGGTGCTGATTTGTGGTTCACTAAATATATAGATTGTCTTGGTACATGGTTTGAGTTTTTATTTTGCATGTTTGTTTGATACAGATTTTTTACTGTTGTGATAATTTGAAGAAAAGAAGCTTAATCTGGAATCATGACCAAAAGGAATTTTTATTAGCTAGTTTTGTTTTTATCGTACGGTGATCCATGATCGAGTGTGGCTTTATGGGCCTGTCCCCCTGATAGCTTAAACTCGGGTTTTGGAATGCTTTAGCAGGAAATATGAATATTTCATGTATATGTGTTAGATATAGATTCTTCAATTTGCTGCAACTGAATAAGGGATGTCACGTCTCTATTTCTACTTCTAGATTACATCTGTATTACATGTTGACATTCGTAACAAGTATTTTCCACAAACATCACAAAATAAAACAAAAACAGGAAGCTTCAGCATAATGATAAACTGCTTCTATTTCTAACACCGGGTTTGAATTTTTTTATTCAATGGTTAGATGCAAGTCACCTGGAATGGAAGAAGCTTCAACACTCTCTGCTGAAGATGGAGGGAAGGGCAAATGGTTCTTCTGCTTGTGCCATGCACGCCACTCTTCAATGGAAGCCATTCCATCTGGTCCCAAACTGGGAAGTGCTTTCTGGTTTAGAAGTTCCAGAATCTTTTCTGTTTCACCAAGAAGGAAAACTGCATGTCGCACACTTTCTTCCCGTACTTCGACTGAGCTTCTCAAACACTTGAAGAATATGATACATTGTAAGTTGGAGAGACAAGCACCCAATATATCTGAGATCATGACAGTTAATACTTCAAATAATCTCTCACTGTCATGGCTGCTGCTTCTGTCATAATTCAGCAGAATAGTTTGGCTTATTCTGTACATGGAATTAGCAGCCAATACCTTGACGGGCCACTTTGAAGGGTTTTCCTTGAGGGTACATTGATTCACATAAGTCTTCTTAAATTCCACAAATCTGCACTTTGCAGCATCAGCAAGTCCTTCAAGCATTTCCTTTGTGCTTTCTGCTTGGTGGGCCAGTTTACTAAGATCGACATCTAGCCACTTGTGATAGAGATCAACTCCTAGCCATACAGTATATGCTGCCTTTCTGATGTTGGTCATTTCTCCTTCTGGTTCCAGGTTGTCTTCTATGTGCTTGACATAAATGAGACCTTCATGTACACTACGCTTCAGCTGCTTACACAAGTGATTGCTAATGTTTGGAAGTGAAGTTGCGATGGCTGTCAAAGTCACTACAGGAAGAGCCCAACAGTTTGTAGGTTCTTCAGAATCTAGAGACAGAACTAGGTCACTGTCGAATTCTTTCACCCCCCAGAGTCCTCCTGATGATTTTTCCAACAGTCTTATGAGATGTTTGGGCTGCTCCTTTTTTCCCTTATGTATCCAATGTTCAGTAGCATCACGATTCTTCTTCATCATCATCTCCACTAGTTCATTCTCACCTTCAAGATGCAAAACGAAACGTCTAAGGTCTGGTTTTGAGCTGGGCTGTGACTCTAATCCTGAGTCAATTGGAATGTTGTTGGATTTGAACTTCAACTTTCTGCACCAATCACAGAATAAAAAAATCCTGCTCATGAGGTATATAGAAATGAATCGGATGCCTATGCTTGCCAGCACAATTCCAGTTTGCATGCCAATACACAAGTCCAAAATTTGATTTTTTACATCCTGGACAAGTTTTCTGCAGCGCCGGTTCTTGATTCGTATGAGAAATGGGCACTCTTTCATCTCTACTAGGAACTGGATCCAGTACCTTTCTACTTTGAATTCTCTCTTGAGGCTTTTCTTCTCTAAGGTTGGGCACCTGAAATTTACAGCAGTGAACCATCTAATTGCGGGGCCAATGGTACCAACTCCTATTGCAATGGTCTGTGTAATAAGAACCAAGATGGTTGACCACTTATAGTCAGACTCCCCAGTGCAAAATTTGAATGACCAGGGCATGAAGTAAGATCTAAGCATGGCCTCTGCCAAAGTCATGGCACTCAGGAGGCACAGTGCACCTGCGGCAGTGCAAGTAACTGAACGCCCCATTACAAACTGGGGGCTACAGGTATGAGCCATCATCCAGTACTTCATTAGATCTTCTCTAAGTTTCTTATCCGCAGCTTTGTCAGATTCAGATGAGCATTCTTTCAGAGCCATTTCATATTTTTTCTTGTACTTGTATTCTAAATATTTCTTAGTAGTGGGCACTATTAAAGCTGAAAAGCTCAAGATTACAAGCAAAACAAGCATGAGAAACATGATTAATGCATGCTCTTTCCAGTAAATATAGATCACACCAGTGCCTAATTGGATGCAGATATTGACAATAACAGTAATAACAAGTATTCCCAGAGCTATAATATTCATATAGATTTCTTGGTTTTCCATGGCTCCGAGAGAAGGCATAGAATTACCCATTAGTGTGCAGATCAAGGCGCCGCTGCTAAGTTTTGCAAGCTGATCCACGCGGCGAGGCATAGGCGTGTTCAGATCCACTGAAAATTTGATTGCCACAGCTATTATGGTCAAGGAAGTGGCGTTGATGCAAAAATACTTGCTGGGGAACCACAACTTCCGATAGCGGAAGCCATGGATGACATCTGCAGCCATTACAATTGCACAGGTCAGAGAAGCTACTGCTACATAGATGCCAATCCATGGAAGAGGCTCACTATACTTTGCTTCATTCAGGATCCCATCGACACTGCAACCGATCTCACCCATCTATGCGTTCCCTTCCACTTCTATCTTCTTGAATGATTAATTAACGGGTCAAGTTGTTTTGAATTGCATTTTTATGAGGAAGTTTATGTCCATGCTGAATTTATTTTCTATTTGACTTGAAGAATTTGATTGGGCTTTGAAAAGTCAAGTAGACATTATAACTGGCAAATATAGAAAAAATCTAGATCAAATGGTTAGCGACTGCTTGATACTAGAAACTAAGTCGATTAATGGATGTTGGCCTATCAATTTTATGTGGGGCTGCTGGTTTTGGGTATTTTGTGCGTGTCTTCTTCTCATTCTATTGCCACTGACAAATACAGAGGGCGTTTGGGTGTAAACTGTGTTTTAGTGTTTTAGAAAATATAATTTTAAAAACATCGTTTTAAAATAAGTTGGGGTATTTAATTTAAATTTTTTTTTTTATTTTTAAATTTTAAAATGACTCTAAAAATTTATTTAGTGTATTTTAAATTTCAAAATGACATTTGATGTTCATTTTAAGAACATCCAAATATCTCAATGCAGTTGATAAGTGATTATTATGATATTAAGTCTAATGGAGCAGTTATAATTACCCATAATGTCAATTAGGAGAGTGATGATGAATGACGTGCTTGATGCGCTCAGATACCTTCAAATTCCTTGCAAGTTGTAATGTAAACAAATTAACAATCAAACTTGATCAAGCTAAGCCAATTAGTTAGTAAACCGTAACTAATTAAAACAAGTCAAAGAAGAGGTAAAGGAGAAGGTTCCAGCGTGCCATCCGCAAAAACATTTGTTTTAGCAAATCTTTTCTTTTCAGGCAATTAGTTCAGAGATCTTCTATTTTGCATTAGGCAAATGGTTGAACGCCCATCAAACGACAAGCCTAACAATTGTTGAACAAGTTAAAATGACGGGTCGTTTAATAAGCAATGTCTTGCCTCTCTGTCGTTTTATCATTCCGTTGGGGAGACGGAAAAGATAAGCCTTTGTTTTTTTCTGTTTCTCTCTCTGTAGAAACAAACCAGTAGGTATCGTATCGGGAACGAATGGGAACGAGGACAAATTTCTACAAGAATCCCTCCATCTCTTATAAAAAAGACCTCAGTCTCTCTTCTGTTCTTCAAAACCTCAAAGGTACCATTTACGCGCTTCTTTCTTTTTGGATGCTAAGGAAGCTAGGGAAACCGAAGGCACATGAAGTAGAAAATATTTCAATTGAACTTTCATGATTATGAATTATATAATTTGCTTCCTTTGCAGCTTATAATGTTGCAACTGGAAACGCCCCTTTGACCGAAGAGCAACAGTACCGTGACGAAGAGCATGAGAAACGCAGCTCTAACAAGGCCGGTCGGAAACGCCGCTCGACGGAAAATCCACGGCCATATAAGTGCGGTGAAGTTGAAGAGGATGGTGGATCGATGTCACACCAGGATTATATTGATAAGAGAAGGCAAAATTTTAATTTGATCTATTTCAATTTTATTTCATCAAATTTTAATTTAATCTGACATTTTTTCGAGCTTTTTGATATCATTTATCTCTGCCGTTAACAGGAAGGAAGTGAGCTCGTCACAGCACTACGAAGAATTAACTACTGATGTATTGGTAATTTTGAATAATAATTACCATTTGAACTTCGATTTTTTTTTTTTTTCAATCCGTTCTAATTTTGTTTCTCAAGAGTGCTGGTTACTACCTTTGTTGTGGCTGCAGGGAACTTCTTGCTCTGTTTTAAATCTGGTAAACTACGAAAGTAAGCACCTTTACGGCTTCATTCAAATTATATTTTGATTTTCGAAATCCATTTTGGCAATTATATTCTGTTTTAAATCTGGTAAACTCCTGTTGACATATTTTCTTCATAAAAACTCAGGTGATGAAAGTAATTCAGAATCTGAAGAGGAGGACACCGAACCTTCTGGTTTGTTTCTAGATCTTTGTTTATTGGCAGTTGGTTTATTGTTATCTTCATGGATAATTGATCTCATTACTTCTCTTTAGTAAATTTATACTCTAACTGGTTTGAGTAGATTTCCCTGATGTTTCCCAAAAATTTGAAAATTTTGACTGAGAAAATGGATAATTGATTGTAATTACATTCATGATCTTGAAACGGGTACTTTTCCAGCTTCCAGGTAGTCATGACTTGTGAATACGCACATGCCATTGCTTACACGGGTTACATTTCCCGTTTCTTTTTAGGTTATACAAATGAAGTTGATCAGGTTAAGACCAGAAGTGAGCAAAAATTTCCTGTCCCTGGAGAACCTGTTTGTGTGGTTTGTGGAAAATATGGAGAATATATATGCAATGAGGTGTGGTAAAGCTTAAGTTTATAATATATATATATATTTTTAATCATTCCTGCTGTTCTGTCTGCATAATGACCTTGTCGACGTGCATCTTTCATAATAGACCGACGATGATATTTGTAGTCTGGAATGCAAAGCGGAACTTTTGCGAAGTCTTAGACCTTCCAAGGTATTTTTGCATTGTGAACTTTATTTTGATGTTAAGATTGTCTCTACTTTTACTGATCCCTTCAATCACTTTTACATTTTCAGTGTGATCAAAGCAAGCTGAAGCCAGATGTTCCCTCATTTGGACCCAAATATGCCTTACCAATGCCTGAACTTGGGGAGGACACTTGGGACTATGACCGAAATTGCTGGTCCAAAAAGGGATATAGTCTTTGTACTTATGAGTGGTTTGTCTCTTCATCAATATAGCATTAATTGATTATATTTGTAGATGGGGTTTTCCAAGAGTTTAAAATGGTATTATCTAAGAGTCTGGGCTATGAGAGAATAAATGCACATAGAACTCTTTATTAAGTCTTTTTAAATTCATGCCCATAGAGTCTGGAACATGAATCCCAGCAATCACAGAGTTAAGGGTTGGGGGGGAGGGGAGAACTGGGAAACCCTTATTGATGTAAACACATGCAGTTATTTGGCTATCTATTTATTTGTTTAGATTATGAATGTCTCATTGTAGTTGGAAATGTCAGAGGCCTGGTCACCTTGCTGAAGATTGTTTGGTGAAAACATGTAGCCAGGTTTGTCGCTATATTTTGCTAACTTTAACAAAAACGTATGCACCTTAGTGCATGATTTACCTTTATTATAAAAACTATATTAATTTAGCTTAGTAAAGTTATGTCCACATGTAGGTGGCAGAAGGACAGATAAAGACTTCCATATCCAAAGACCTTCTCGGGCTTTATAAAAGGTCAATACTTATTTGGGCTCATGTTTTCTATACTTCTATTCTCATTTTTACAAGTCAAATATAGCCAGTTTGCTCTTGATTTCTGCTGAGTACTATACTATGAATGTAATTTGGATTAAACTTGTTGAATGGCTAAGTGGGAGATGTTTTTATTATTATTATTATTAATGTTTATCTGCTTTGTTTGATCTTTTGAGGAATTCATGTAAAACTCTGCAGCATTTTCTTGGTTCTCTATGTCTTTGCAGATGCCATCAGATAGGTAAAAAATTGTCAGCAGCAAACTGCAATGCATGCCGCAGTTCTTTAAGTTTGGCAACATGCCTTCAATGTAGTGCTGTCCTTTGTGACAAGTAAGCACACTTGTATCTCCTTACTGGCTGCTGTTATAAATTTATTTAATTTGGGATTATGTTATATTGTTATTCTATCACTTCTGCTTTTCATGGTCCATGGTTTCCATCTCTTTCTCCCCCCAACTTCATTACATTATTTGTATAATTTGCATATCAACTAATTTACACGATAGTCTCGGTTAGTTTGTTATCTCTAGGGAATTTCCCATTATATCTCTTGCATGATATGTTCATGTAATGAATGGAATATGTACAACTTTTATGCAACCTCTTGGAAGGTTAAGGTACTATTGCATCAAGTAATTTGACAACTTTAGTTTTGAGCCTTAGCAGTTAATGAATTGAAAAGGTGACAGGTGGTTACTGTACTTGATATAAAGTAATTGAGGATCATTTCAATATGTTTTCCTGTTTTTTTGAGCTATAAAAATAATGTTAAGAATAAGGGGAGATATATTCCAATGATGGCTGGAATTATATACTTTTATTGCTTGATAGAAGGAAACATGATAGGATAGCATTAACTGTAGTCAGAAATTAAGGCAACCATAATATGATAATGTCATGCTATATGATGAGTGGTTGATTCTTTGCTCTGTCTAGCAAAATTGATTTACTGTGATTTTATTCTTAAGTTTTGCTTATAATGACTGCAATTTCAGTGCAGGTCATTTGGTTGAGCATATAAGGAAACATCCATCCCATCAGCAATATTATTCTCATAAACTGAAACGTTTGGTAAATTTATTTTCAAGTACTGTTTATTCTAGATTTAGGTCAGTTTACTTTCATAGTGTAGTTTGGTTGCTACTGGCTTGTTTTGCAGTGTCTATTTAGTAGTTGGACACAATAACTTATGTGCTGGTCTTTGATCATTTTAAAGTTTGAATGGTTATACATTATGAATTGCAGGGATACCACCCTGAGTAAGGGCTTTATTCTCCCAAAAAATCATTACATTATGTACTTTGACATGCTGTGGATTTTATAGGTATTTATGAATTGTGATTAGTGTAAAATCTAATTTGGAGGTAACATTCAAGTGTAAAATTACACTCATTGATTTCCCTCCTTTCCCATGTCTTTGTCCATAATTTTGAAGTTAGATGTTCTACCCCATGGTTGAAGGACCAAAGAAAGCATAGTGAGAAATGTTGTTAGCGTGTAGACGCTGCCTAGCATATTATACAATAGTGAAGTGAGCCTTTCTGAATTCTGTATGTATGTGTGGGTGCATAGTTGCATACTTGGATACATGATGCAAATTAATTTTTTTTTTTTATCTCATTAAAAAGAAAATAAAAGAAAAAAGTAACAAGCACACCCCCACATTCTACTTAATAATGTCATTACAAACTGATGCAGGTGAAATGTTGTAAATCAACATGCAAGGTGACTAATATCAGGGATCTTATGGCTTGCCATTACTGTTTTGATAAAGCTTTTGACAAGTTCTATGATATGTGTACTGCTACTTGGTATGTGTTCTACCCCCTGATTTTCCCTGATTTTTTTATTTGAGCAGAGAGACTTTTTCTCTGAAAACAGATGCTAAATTAATGGATTTATGATCGGTCATCGTTTTTTCTGACTCACAAGTTTCTCTTGGAGAAAAACTGAGTAAATGTGAACTTGTGTTTGCTGATTGCAGGAAAGGAGCTGGCTTGTCAGTTATCTGGGGTTCTATTTGTTGTGAAGATCACTTTGAATGGTGTGTCGGGTGACATTAGCTGTCATATTTTCTTATTCCTGTGATGTCCTAATTATTACTAGTTTACTACTTTACTCGTGGTTGGTCATTGCTGCAGGCATAGGATGAATTGCTTGAATGCTGATGTAGAGGACACATCATATATCATGAATAAGAATGCTGAGAAGAACAAATGCATTCAGCTTAATGACTTCATTTTCTGATAGGGTCATCAAGGCAAACTATCACCTTCCAATCGGACATACCTCCGCATGTGTGCCTTCTGCTACACTAACACTGAGCTGTGTGATGTATTTTGAGTGTAAATAAATAGGTAAAGGATCTGAAAGTTCCTAGGGGTATATGAGAATTAAGATTCAATTCAAGGTATCGCTTAGGCATGTTCTGAAAATTGGAGAAACATATTCAAACATACCATTTTTTATTTTATTTTCTTGGTACATTGGAAAGTTTAATTTTTAATTATCAAACTTGTTAGCTTTGGTGATGTTTGTTCCTCAAGACATGGTCCTTCAAAACAAAGTTGTCAATCAACATCTGATTATTATTTATTGTCAGTAATAGTTTGCTTGGTAATATTACAGTTTCATTTCGTCTCTTTTCTACTCTTACCATTTGCGTAGAAAGTTAAATCGGGGTCATACAATATTTTTTGCCTTTCCAGATTGAAATTGGTAATGAATAATGTAAAATATGGACATCTGAGTTTCAAGTTCCTATTTGGTCTCGTGATATCGATTAGTATTTAATAGGTTGAAGCTATGGTCAAATGGTAAAAAGACAAATGAAAACATATATATTTTATTACATATCATTGAAATTTTTTTGCAAATATTATACTATTAATATTTACACAAAATAAAAATTAATACACATGATTTTTATTTCTAAAGTAGATTTATTTTTTATATGGATTTGGATAGGATTTGATAGAAAGAATAGTTTCACTCGAAGGTTGAATCTTCCTTGACCCAATTCCAACCCGAACCTAAACTTAGATTCATTCAATCCAACCCAAGTTGAAATCAGTTAAACCGTCAATTCTAATCTCATTCACATTTCGATTTTAATCGAGTTGGATATAGCAGTCGAGTTCTCATTAACCTATCTAAACCTGAATATAGGTTTCTCTGATATGAGTTGGGTTGAATATTCAATTTTGAATAAAATACACATTCTAAATAGGACCAAAATTGATAATTGACCAATCTCAGTCCAGTTTGGATTGGAAATACCAAGCTGAGTCAAAATCGGTCAACTGACAATTATAGTAATTGTAATTCAAGAGATGAAAAAAAAAAAAAAAGGGACATACCTAAATTAATTTGATAAGGAGAAATATAATATAATTTAAAAATATTATAATTATCAAAAGATATTATTTAAAATCATTTAAAAAAAATTATATAATCAATCTCAATTAATTTTAAAATTAAAGCTAAGTTGAGTATAATTGAGTTTATAATATTTTCTAGTATATGATGTTATTTTTTAAGAGTTTAATTCGTTTTTTTTTTATAAGTTAATGGTAAGTTTAATGAATTAAAACTGTATTATAAATTAAAAAAAAAATTAAAATTAGCCTATTTAAAAAATTAATCAAATCGAATCAATCTAATTTAATTTAAATAAAAAATTATAATTTTTTTATTATTATAGTTCAAATTAATTTAAAAAAATAGTTAGATGAAACTTTTAATTGAATTATGATTTGAATATATGAAAAATTGATTAAAATCAAATTAATTGAATTATATTAAAATTATATTTTTTTACTTATATATACCTAAATTTTAATTTTATAAAGATTTTTTGTTTACATTAAATTTCAATTTTTTTTTTATTATTTTAAGTTGATTTTTATTATATGATATAAAATTTTTATCTATGTAAAATATAATTACTCTTATTTTTAGTTGATTTTTATTATATGATATAAAATTTTTATCTATGTAAAATATAATTACTCTTATTTTTAGTCTTTCA
Source organism: Aleurites moluccanus (assembly GCA_948193065.1). Lineage (NCBI taxonomy): Eukaryota > Viridiplantae > Streptophyta > Magnoliopsida > Malpighiales > Euphorbiaceae > Aleurites > Aleurites moluccanus. The sequence goes on from CANXYC013181378.1 coordinate 50,389, forward strand.
TAAATGTATTTAAAATATAATTTTATGTTATAAAAATATTTTAATTTATATAATACTTATTTTTATCTTATAGTTCAAATTTGTCAAACTAATTATTTGAATTAAAACTTAAAAAAAATATTAATTTAGCTAAATTTTAATTTTATTTAATTTAGATATTATTTAAATAATTTATAAACCGATATAATTAAAACTATTCATTATAAATCCATAAAACCATGAACCCTCTTATAACTACTTTTCACTAATAACTCATACTAATAATAATATAATATTTTTCAAATTTTATGCCACCACTAGCAATTGTCCTCTATTTTAGTAACAGTCTGTTAAACAAGTCAACGTCGTATAGTTTAGATTCTTGGCCAAGAGCGATGAGTCGTTTGACAAGCAGAGCACCTGCAAGGATACAACATGCTATCCGTCGTGTAGTTTAGTTTGGGGAAGTTAAACCGACAAATTCGTCTGTTTATCTTTACAAGGCATCGTCTTCGTCTAGGTTTCTCAAGAAAAAATAGATAAATCTCTGATTTGATCCAAAATTAACCCTAACTTTCAAAATCGAACGGTATCTCTCTATTAATTCTCTTATTATTTGTGTTATTGGAGTTCTAGAAAGCCATCAATTTGGATTTTCTAGAGCCCTATTATGGGAGGTCATGGAGGTCTTAACATTCTTCCTCAAAAGCGATGGAACGTATACAACTACGAGAACAGAGAAAAAGTCCGGCGAGATGAAGAAGCAGCCGCAAAAGAGGAGCAATTAAAGCGTGAACAGACAAGAAAGCGTGATGCTGAGTTTCGCCTTGAGCGGCTTCGGACTGCTCGCGGTTTAGCTCCTTTGACTAAACCTGATGAGCCAGCGGCGGCGGAGCCTGATGAATCAGAACCCAAGTCTAACCACATTAATCTCTTCGAAGGGATTAAGATTTTTGACCCAATTATTTTGGATCCAATTAAGGGGATGCAGAATGATACAGAGGGGTCTAGGAAGAAGAAGATGAAGAAAGAGGAGGTTAGGGTTGTGACCAAGGAGGATGAGAAGTATAGATTGGGTTATGGGATTGCTGGGAAAGGAGTTAAGTTGCCTTGGTACCTTGAGAGACGGAGTGATGATTTAAATGGGGAGAATGATGGAGATAATGGGTCTATGAGAGAGAACAAGGTGGGTGCCAAGAAGAGCGGCAAAAAGACATTGGAAGAGCTAAGAGAGGAAAGGTTGAAAAGGGAGAAGCAGGAGAAAGAGAGGGAACGAGCATTGTTGGAGAAAAGGCAGAGAGAGAGAGCTGAGTTGAAGAGAGGAGTGTTTCCCAGGAGGTGATGTTATTGAAACTTATATATATATTTTAATGTATTTGAGTCTTTTTAGTGTTTGTGTATTTTCAAATTTATAGTTTGATAAACTTTGATAAATGGCACAGGTTGTTAGAGATTTTCTTTTTGAGATATATGAATCAGTTATTAAATTGAATTGATTATTAATATTCATTTACTTGGCTCGTTTACTTTTAATCCATAGACTAAGGCTGACAGCATCTGCATTTCGAATTTTTTCAAACAAGAATAATCAATCAATCTTAAATTTATTTATAAGATTTATATAGCAATATTGTTGTGCTTTAGTTCTGTGCTGCTTATATGCTCTTAAAACATGATAATACTGTACTAAGACCCTCAACTATAGGCCACTTTGATCTGGGTGTTTAAACTTTTATCCTTTTGATGTACTCCTTCAATTTGGGAAAACAAGGGTTCAAACTACTTCCATTCAAATTTTTCTCAATTTGCCTTCAAAATTATCTGCAAAATTGACATATGTCCCATATCCTTCAATTTTCCCTTCACATGCTAAGTTTTTCTGCTATTTTGGCCCCAAATTAAGAAATTTAGATAGTTATAGTTGAAGTTTGACTTTTTGCATGAATTCTAACCAAGAAGAGAAGGTTAAGGCATCTGAATCTGTTGCCCTAAAGTTAAGGAGTATCAGTACAACATCATGGTCTCCACTCTCCACCAACATGTACAAATTAATTGCTGGAGAAAAAAGACAGACAATTTCAGTAGTATTTATAATTTTCTCTATTCAGTTGAAGCTTTGATTAATGTTGCGTATTGTGTAGATTGTCATCAATCTTTATTTCAGTGTTTGAATTGGTTGTTAAATTGAATAGTAGGTTTCTTCTGTGTTACAAATCTTTGAAGCCTGTCTAAAAATGTGTTAATTTGCCTTTAATTATCATAGATGCTTTAATGTCTGATGCTGCGAGTCTATAAATCTTATTAGATGAACATAATTGTTGGCTGTAGCTGTGACCTTCTAGTTTCTCCTTAAACCCCTGAAAAATTTAATTTTATTGATGAGATATGAAAATTTTAATTTTATTGACGAGGTTGTATAGTAATGTGTAGTGCTTTAGTATTGTGATGCCTACTAGCCATGCTATTGACTTGGTAAACTATAAAGAAGCTCCCTACTGCTTCTATAGGTCACTTGATTCTATACTTGAACGATAACTTTCCATGATACCCCTTGAGAAAATTTGTGTTGAAACTATTTCTGTTCAAATATCATAATTTGCCTTCAAAATTGTGTGTGAAGCTCACTTTGGCTCATGTTGCCGTGTGCAGTTAAAGGCTCACCCTTATCATGCTGACTTTGCCCTTAATTTTGACTTTGAATTATGAAATTTACAATGGATACAATTAAAAAAAGCTTAAACAATCAAGAAATAAGGTTGAGATGTAATATTACTATCTTTTAACCTCATTTACAAATTAATAACCGTTTTGGAAAAGCTGGTTCGGTTTGTCTCGGTTCGTCTAATCATCTTTGGAATGTTAACTCCTTGATCCATTGCCTCATTCTCATAGTTTGATGTAATTTTAGAAATCATTAACTTTTGTTAGACATAGCTACATTTATTAAATTGATGGTTGTGTTTTTGTTTGTGTCCCTCTCAAATGTCAGGTAGTATTGGATGGATTAGATGAACACAATCAAAGCTGAGCTGTTCTGATTTGTGAATTACTGAGTTGACACTTCAAATGCAATTGTTTGACAAGTGCATAACTCTTTCGTTTCTAGTGGATATATATTTAATGGTGATTGTGTTTTAATTAGCAGGTAAGGGTTTTTTCAGTTGTAATTGTGTTCCTTGAGAATGTAAATATTAAAATATTGCCTCTTTTGATCTAAAGACAATATTATGATACAAAAATCTGGGTATGTATAAAATTCTCGTGAATTATATATTAAAAATAATTAAAAGGCACATTTTGAACGTAATTGATTCGTCAAAAGATATATTTTAGTGATGTGTTAACAATCTAGTGAATATATATATATATATATATATATATATATATATATATATATATATAGTAGGAAAAATAAATGAAAAAGTAAAGTGTTTTGAAAAATAAATGAAAAAATAAAGTGGTTTCGGCTAATTAGTTATTATCTAAAAAATCTTTGATTAATCATTTTAGGTTGGAGTTGAATTATAAAATAACATGTTATTTGAAGTCACTGTCGGGTCGAGCCACTTAAGAAAAATTGAGGAAATTTAAATACAATTAAGGTAATAGATTTTTAATGTTACCCCATACATTATATTATATTTATATCACCAACTTTGATTCCAATTTCACTTGCATGTATTTTTAAATTATAATCTCTAATATTTTATGATTAGTTAATATTTTATGATTAGTTATTTAGTAATTCTATTAGATGAAAGAGAGGATTACTGAGGTAATACTAATAACAATTCTATTTGTCTTAATATTTTTTTTTCAATTCTGTATAATGAGATTCAAAATTAAATAGACCAAAATAGTTCAGTTTATTTTATCTGGAGTCATTGCTAAAGATTAGTGAAATCAATAAACCAATATTAGCCATGTGTTAATTTAAATTTGTCTTATTCCATTCACGTCTACAGTCCAAATAAAAAGCAGTATAGCTAGAGCCTGCCTGCCTATTTTGGGCAAATTCTGATTTCCAGCACACCCTTCATTGCCTGCTACTTACTCTTCTTGTGTTTATGTTCAAATTTAAAGCATCATTATGTTACTACCCTCTTACCAGTAGCTCACTTGTGGCGAAGGACAAAATTGCATTTGTATGAACAATGAACTTGGCAGAAATCAGAAATCCTGCCCAAGAAACAAAAGAAAGAGGAAAACAGAAAAGTAAAAATGCAAGAAAATAGAAGTTATTGAGACAGATAAAATCTTAATCAAGTCTACCTTTTATAATGATACCATTAATTAAAGAGTAGCAGCTTACATGTTCCTGTAACAGAAACCCTAGTTTTCCCCTGAAATATATTAGACAGTTATAGTAATTATCTAAGAACAGGCATGTCCTTAATTAGCCAAGTTAGTCCACCCAAAAACATGGGCATAACCCACGAGAAAAGAAACTAAAGCTTAACATAAACTAATTATAGAACAAAGTACTGCTAATTAATTAGTTAACAGAGACAGGAAAGACGCCATGCTTTTCCTCAAGCTTGATTTTGGGTATAACCACCCTCAGAATCCCATCCTTCATCACAGCTCTGATCTTGTCTACCTTGTAGCTACCAGGAGTCAAAACAATCCCAATGGAATACTTTCTAGGACCACTCACTTCTTTGTTGTAGTCTGGGTCAATCTTACCCTCCTCTCCCTTGATGTGCAGAGTGCCCATCTCCACATACAGCTTTATATTCTCATTCTCAATCCCAGGCAAGTCAAATCGAGCATACAATGCATCATCTTCTTTCTTCAGATCTGAAGGGTACTCTGATCCTTCTGTCAGAAATGGTTTCTTCAAAACTTGCTCCTCCTCGTCCAAAACTGTCAAAACAAAAGCAAAATCAACTATGAAAGAGTTTTTAGGTAAAGGCTAGCTGTGTTTAAGATTACATATACAAGTAAGGTAAAGGAACTCTAGAAATTAATTGAGGAGAAAATACCATTTATTTCATCAAATTCATCGTCAGAATCAGTGTCAAACGGGGTGATGAAGGTTCAGTGAAGCGAGAAGGAAGTATCGAGATTCCAGTGGAGTCAATGAGCTTGGGGAGGATAGTTTTTGTGGTGCTGTGGGCGGACTTGTAGACCTGAAGGGGATGGTTGATGGAGCGAGTCCTGGTTGCAAGAAGAAATGAGATGTGGGTTTTTGCAGGTGGCATTGTCAGAAGCATTGAAACTGTGAAAGCCATTATTAGTGAGTGTTGGAGATAATAACCAAATTTGGGAAGATTGTTGACCCAAGTGTAACCACTAATTTGGTTTTTATCTCCAACAGTGAGCTTACGAGAAAAATACAGTTTTGAGATTCTATCACAACGAGTGAGTGAAGAATGATGGTGATGGTGGTGTTTTATATACAGGAGAAATGGAGGTGAAAAGTGACGATCAGACGAGAGCCAAAAAGTACAAAGTAAAAAACATTGTCCATAGTCCATACTTGGATTCTTTCTTTATGGTTGTTAACTTCTTATTATGCTCTCCTCAAAAAAAATAAAAAAAAAATAAAAAAATAAAAAAATCTTCTTATTATGCTATGATTTACTGGAAAATTCTATTGGGATTTGATCATATTGCAATATGAGTAGTATCAATTGTATGTCTTAATTTATTGGACATCTCTAATGTATATATTTTAATCCTGATTCATATAATTAATGGGGAGAAAAAATTAGATCAATTAAAAATCGAATCGCACTGAATTTAATTCAATCGATTTAGTTTAATTTGATTTATGTTTTTATAAATATTGGTATGATTTAATTTGATTTTTTTTAAAATTAAAATAATAGAACTGATCAGAATATATATATATATTTTTTTAATATTTAAATATTTATTTTATTAAAAAATTAAAATAACCAAACCAAATTGAAATATGTTGATTAGATTCTATTCAATTTATTTTATAAATTTTTTAGTTTGATTCCATTTAATTTAAAATTTAATTTAATTTTTTTTTTAAATTTTAATTTAATTATATATATTTTTTTTAATTTAAATTCGATTTAAATCATACCGATTCAATACTTACCTTATATAAAATCATTATATATTTTATATATAGGAAACCAAAAAAAAAACTTGAAAGAACAAATTATAGCCATTTATTGCAAATATATATAAAAACCAAAGTTGAAGTCATTGGTTATTTAAAAGAAAATCTGACAATTTTCTTTTGAAAAAAAAAACACTAAAAGGAAATTCATTGTTCCAAAAAAATTATGGAGCCGAAGCATTTTCTCCAAAATGATCCAATTGTATAAATCTTCAAGTGTAAATTAGCCGAGCAACAAATATTATAATTGGGTCCTTTCTAAACACAAGCAAATGACAAGTAGCTTTCATAATTCATCTATGCATGGTGAAAGATGTAAACGTCTTCTAGTTTTTGCTATGAAATCTAAATTGTTACAAGGAATGCGTTTCTTAACTTTTTTTTAAAAAACCTATATGATCGTATCAATACACAGAACCTAAATAAGGTTTTTATGAAGTCATTTCATTTGTTTAATTTAAGGCTTTAATGGGCCAAGTCATGAAAAATTATTAAACGACCACAAGACAGAGAGACCGTCAAGGAAAATGGCCCAAAAAAAATAAAAAATCTGATTTCGGCAAACCTGAAAAAAATATGACCTGAAAATTGGCCTTAACTAAAAATATGACCTGGAAAAAAAAATCCAACCTATTATATTTAATTCAAAGATAACTAAGAAAATAATTCAAAGGAACTTGGAATAATGAATTTGATAGGCTGAACAGAAAGCCCAAAAATGCTTTTTTTTTTTTTTTAATAGACTTGAAAACATTTACTCATTCTTGCTATAAATAAATTTGAAATATAAATTTTATTTATAAAATGTTAGAATTTGATTAATTATAATGAAATAAGATTTATTTTATAGGATTAAAAGGAATATTTTTATTTATTTAAAAACATGAATGAAAACATTAAATTACATGTTAGATTGATAGGAGGAGCACGTCCTTAACAGCAGTGAGGAATTTATTCACTAATTAACAAAACTAAGCTCACTAGCAATTAGCAAAACAGACCATAACAGAAAATTATTTCTAGCTATTATTACATTAGAACTCTAATAACCATATATATATATGATGTTTACTCGATCTTAACTTCATGAACGTTCCTTCTCTCTTCTTCCTTCACCTTAGGTACCAACACCTTTAAAACACCATTTTTCATTTCAGCTCTAATTTCATCAAGCTTGTAAAGATCTGGAGGCAAATCCAGTCTGCTAGAGTACCTTCTTCCACTCTCTTCTTCTTCATTTTCTTTGGGTCGTTCTCCTTTTATAATCAAAGTGTTCTGCTCCACACACACTGTCACATCATCTTTGCTTAGCCCTGGCATATCGAATCGTAGATACACAGCCTCATTGTCCTCTTTCACATCCCATCCTAGCCTTGCACCACTACCAGCTCCGACGCTTCGTGGTGTTCCCACGAATGGAAAGTCCATTAATTGATCCATTAGATTGAATACCTGGCTTAGACTTCTTGATGGCGAAAATGGGTCGATCATATCTGTTAATTATATATAAAATTAAACCCAGAAATCAGAAATTGAATTCGCATAAACAGAGGTTTACAAATTTAAATTTTAAGGAATGAAATAAGTATAACAACTACCAGGAAAGAAACTGGGAGAAGGGTCACGGCGGCGAGAAACACTGCGATTGGAGGAGCTGCGATCAACGTCGACGGTGCCATGATCATCGCCTCCTATATTGGTGACCTGGGTTTCGGTGTTGAAGGAGCGAGAAATTGGAGCCACAGAAGCAGAGCGTACAAAAGGATTGATGAGCTTGGAGACCAGAGCAGAAGTAGTGGCTCTCCTTACAGCAATCGCTGATGCCATTTATCGGTGATGTTTTGGGATTGAAAAGCTACTGTACGATTTTGATTTTTGTTTGGGTTTAAGGAATCGAGGTTTGGGTGTTTGTATATAAGGGTTTATGGATTTGTTAAGAAGCGTGGAGAAGAGGAAAGAAAGTTCCAGAGATGTGAGTTCGGTTCTAGAATTTATTTTTGAAAAGCGAGCGAAAATGGATAATTATATTTTTCAATTATAAAAGAAAATGATCTTTAAATTACAAAATGATCAATAATATTAATGCTAGTTATTTATAATATATAGGAGGAGTTTGAAGAGAGTCATAAAAATATTTTTTATTCTCGACATTTATTTCAAAATAATAGAAACTTTTAGTCCAAAATAAACTTTAAATTCTATTGAGCAACCACTGATTATTTTTCTTATAATATCAATTAAAAAATATTTTTCTTTGTCTCATACTAATTACTATTTTCCAAGATTTACTTTTAGAATAAATAATTTATGTTTCATAATTATTGATTAATGTATATTATTATTCCGTAATTAAATTTTATAATATGAATATGATCGACGTTATAGTAACGCTTTTATTAATATTTCTGGGATCAATTACTGTCAATTTCCTTAATGGAGAGTTGATTAGGATCTACCTAAGCAATTTTAAATTTTAAATTTTAAAAAATGCCATTCTAGATTCCCAACTGCCAAAATATCTCTCCTCTTATGTGCTCCCTACTCTCTCCCTCTCCGTTCCTACATACTTTTCTATTGTATGGAGGTTCATCTAATTTTGGACAACAAAAACACCTCCCTTAAATGTCACCATATCCAACGCAGCTGCTACTACCACGACCACCGACGAACCACCGCATATCCGATTCTTTACCTACCCGACTCAAGGCCATATACTCGCTCTCTTGTACCTAACTCACCAACTCTCTTCTCGTAACCTTACCGTCATTTTCATAACTACACCTAAGAACCAAAGATTCAGCACATGAAATTCCCACATACGCATGATTGTGCTGATACATCTGGCATTGGCATTTTCTTAACATTGGAAAGCTCACAGAAAAGACATAAAAGTGTATGTATATATATGTCAGACTAATTTCCAGCACAGTGGAGACGCGTAGATTATTAAGTCTTTTGGTATCACCAATACCAGAATTTCTCAAGGTGAAGCACAAAAGAAACTAAAGAAAAAAGAAAAGAAAAGAAATCATCTTAAGTTACAAAAAGAATGCATGTCAATAAAAGCACAGAGTCATTGAAATGCTCTTCATCGACTACAAACACATCAACTGACTTAAACAAGTCTTTCTAATTCCCCAAAAGCAAATTAAGAAGTGCGCCATGCTTTGCTCATCAGTTGCTTTTCCTTTCATCATCATTCTTTGATTGGTGACGGAAAGGATAAGAGGTAAATTATGGCCAAGGCTCAATAGAGGACAGTTGCTTAAGATTTCTTCATGAGATATCCCAAAATTATGCCAAGCAAGCCAACAAAAATGACAAACATAAACGAGACACCAGCACGGTTTTTGTTGCCCTCGCGCTTTAGGAGTTCCTGCATGTAATTATCTCATAAAGTAAGTAATCCCCATTAAAAAATCATAAGAATGGAAGGCAAGTACATCAAATCACAGAAATATTTGTCGTAACAAAGACTTCCAGCTTCAAATTTCACTGTACACATGCAAATTTTTTTTTAATACACAGAGGGCCTGAAGCAAGGACCAGTACCAGAGTAAAACAGATTCATCAACCATCAGCTAAATAAGCTACTCTTGGACAAACTTAAATTCAATATAAACAAAATAATAATAATCATATATGAAAGACAAGGGGAGTTGATAGGTGCAGGAATCATAGAAAAGAAGCAAATGAATACAGGAACAAGTGGAAATTGCGGAAACAAGGCCAAAATGCAAAAAGTAATATTCCTCTGATGTACAACGAAGCATAAATGCATAATATATGTGCTTTTATTTTTAATATCAACAAGGTTCCACCAAAGCCATGCACCCAAAAAATACCATTTAGTCCAGGTTTAACTTTCTTTTATTTTCTTTCTCAACGCCGCATAGGAAAAAGCAACAAATCTATGCCATGTGCATTGTGATACCTTAACTATGACTTAATAGCACAAGCCAGGTAGAAAAGAGTCGGTGAAGGAATAATAAGTTTTCCAGATGACTAGGGAAAAAGCAAGCGTATAACTAAAGTTTAAATGAATATAAATTAGCTTAAAATAAAAATTTACAAATAGCAAATGCAATGCCCCACGAGAATTAAGAAGCGTAGAAGAAAATTATGACAACACTAGAGGTTCAAATATCAAGCGGAACACAATACTACAGGTCAGAGACTACAGATCTATATTCTCTTGATTGTATGTCAGCTAAAACATAAACTATTTAACAAATGAATTGAAAAACCATGAAACTTTCCGTCTTCAACCACCTTAGTGAACATCACTGAGCCCAACCCGAAATAAGAGATACTTTATGATTGGATAATCATAAATTCAGAAATCAACAAGACAATTTCCTCTTTTCATAGAAATCTGAGCAACAATACCAGTTTCATCCCACACATCTGACTGTTCCTTAATTCTGTTTATATTGGGTATTCAAATACATTAGAATTGAAAGCAAGAAAAATAACAAATTCATCAGAGATGCTGTTGGATAATGAGTAGTAATGTTGATATGATACACCCAAAATCATACAAAAGGGAACAAGCTGGATCCAGCGATAGTGCTTTGATTTGGACCTCCTACAATTTACCCTTATTTCAACCTTCTTTTAGTTTGTTTTACTGTTTGTCTCCTTTTGTCTCAAGTTCATTAATATTTTGGAGACCATGGGAAAGTAGCAACCCATGCATCCTGATATTCAGCAGCCTAAGTCTTCTGAAAACACTAAATATTCCCAAGTGTCACTGCTTATGTATCAAACATGTAATTACCAAGATTTACCTATTGGCCAGCAGAGTTGTCACATCTCCATTCTCAATGACTAGAGTCATATTTCACATGTTTTTCCTGATTGTCTTAGTGTTTCTAATGTGACTGACAAGAAATTTAACAAATACAAATAACCAAATGGATGGAGGAAAAAGACAAAAAGAGCATGCAATTATAAGAGCAAGACAGACAAATCAAGCCATCCCAAATCCAGGTGAGGTCAAAATTTATGTGCAAGGTCTTAAGAGAATAGATAAACAATAATCCATACAGATGAAGTCATGCATTAATGACTCACCAATTCCTGACGAAGCCGGCTATTTTGTTGAATTGCATTATTTTTTTCCTCAGTCAGCTTTGAAACAAGAGCTTTAGCCTGGAATTTTACCGATTATTATCAGCAGTAATAAAATGATATGCATGACGAAGATATATAATTACCCAAAAAAAAAAAAAGAAATACAAATGAAATTCCAACTTATAGGACATCAACACAAATCAAATTACATAGCAAGTGTGCGTCAGAACAAAGAGAGAGATATGATATGAATAAGACGACTACATTTATGTTTACATTGTACATAGCTTTACAATGCAGATTTGACATATTGAATTTCAAGCAAAATTCCAAAAGACGCTATAACTACAGCAGAGAGAAGAGAGGTGGGGATTCATACTACCATGCAGCATGCATATTGCACTGGTGAAAAGGAACAAACGTCTAGAATTTCTGTAGAGAAACCATCAGAACTTGCCAAAAAGTAAAGCAAAGCTAATTCTGAATGAGACTTTTCATCGCAGAAGAAAGAGAAAATGCCACTGGGACATTTCTTACCTTTCATAATAATAGAAAGAAGAAAACAGTCAATACCTGCAGTCATAACCAGATTGACATTTGACACTCATTTTCCCTTTATTTGAAGGATAAAAAATGTCACTGAGGCATTTCTTATCATTCACAATTATAGAAAGAAGAAAACAGTCAATACCTGCAGTCATAACCAGATTGACCTTTGACCCTCATTTTCCTTACCTTTGAAGGATAGCATTACAAGTCAACAATGAATCTACTATGTAGAGAATACAAAGATTAGATTGTATATATAGAATGGTCACATAAAATGAAGAAGTAGTGCTATACTAAACCAACTAGAGGTTCTAGAATCTATATTGACAAGATCATAGGACATCTTAGCATGCAAATAAGTATGGAGACCAAAATAAATGAATAATAAAAGGACACATAAAAAGTTTGAGGACACATGAAGTTTCAATTTACAGCAAATAAGGAAATGCATTATCATCGACGAAAACAAAATCATGCTACAGCATACGCACATGAGGCTGCAGATTTGGCAAGAGCATTTGAACTTGCATAGTGCATCTACATAAGACACCCCAACCAAATTCAAAACCTGGCTAAAGACTAAAACAGCTGTGTAAAACAGATAAAGAAGTAGGAAAGCACCAAATGTTTAACCTTAACACTTCACACCCTTTTTTCCCTAACAAAATTAGTAGTCAATTCTACAAAGCCTTTGTAGGCAATGTGAATTCATATTCATCAGTTAATATCATATAAATTGACATTTTGATAACAAAAACTATCATGCCTATGCCAATATGGCAACATCCAGACTTGCACTGCCTTTATCAGTTCCTTTCTGTTTCCTTTCTAAACACACCACAGTCACATCATCAAGTAGGATGGAACCATGATCTTATCATCCTCCCAATTCTTAAGGACAGTAAAGATGCCGTCTGATTCTAAGGTAATGGGCATGGCTTTCAGTTTTTCTTTGAATACTGTTTTTGTCAATTCAGTATGGAAACTGCCAGACGCCACTGCCAGGCTTCATTAGAATTCTTAAATAATCTTACAGAACTTGCAACCTTCTGGTCTTTATTCTTACAACCTCTGAATGTGAGGATCTTAAAACTTAATATATGCAAATAATCACTTCACTTTAGCCCTTTGAATATCACAATTAATTATACCTCTGCATCTTGGAAACAAGCAAGCCAATAAACCTTTAAGAACAGCAATGGGCATCAAGTCCAATTCTAGTCCTCTATCAATCAAGCCACACCCAACAGCGGCAATTACTAAGATTAGGTCATTATGCCCTTAAGTCTCACAAATTTTGCAATTAACTAGAATAGAAGCCTACCATGGCAAAAGCCTAGGGGTCAAATAAGCTACTTTAAACCGGAAATAGCACTGTACAAACATAGCTTGGTCAAATATGCAACAATGTTAAGCTTGTCCTCACAGCACAACTACAATCATTTTAAGAAAGGTTCAACAAGTACTTCAGTAGTTGGCAGTAAGGACAGTTAAATGACGAGGAAGAAATTGTTATAAAAAGCACAAGTTAGTGGTTAAAAGTAGAAAGAGTGGTGTTTGCGTCGTTTTAAATTGTGTTCATCGCTTCATCTAGTCTATCTCAACATTTGGGAGGCAGGAAAGTAACATGGTGTTGACTGTTGAAGCAGTAAATATTAGATTTATAACTTTTTAAGTGACACAAAAATTTTCTATCTTAGAAGAAGATCCTCTAGTGAAAACACAACAGGATCTCATGTATGATAACGAAAAGCAAGAAAATTCGAAACATTAAAAAAAATGCTAAAAATCAAACTGAGGTGGAGGTAGGCATAAAATCATAAAAATTCAATACAATGTATTGTGAAAAGCTCTCCATAGTGGTATACAAATTGACCATGCATAACAACGTAGATAAATTTTACCTCTGAAGATTTTTCTTGAGGTTCAAACCGCTCAGCAAATGCTCTAGTAGCCTATATTCACCAACAAAATGCATGTCATCAACAACTTTAGAAGAAAAAGGGTAACTTATTAGAAAATACATTAGCATTTCAAGTACCCACATTAGAAAACTCATTGCCGTTTGTATTCCCATTGTCCGAAACAGAACCCCTAGGCGAAGACCCTTCCTCTGACCCTTCTGGAACAGGAGAAGGAGGTTGAGGTGGAGAAACATAAAGCACTTTCAATTTGCACTCTTCAACCACATGTCCGGCCTCCTTGTTGAACTAGACAACCCAAACACATATTACAGATTATAACCACAAAACTTGTACCTTCAAAACTCACGTGCAAAATAAAGTCACCAAACTTAATAAGTTACCATTTCTGCATTAATATCCTTTGCAGATGCACCATCATGTGTTTTCACACTCTGAAGCAAAAACTTGTCCTTGCATTGCATGTCAGCAGGAGCCTCTTTTTGAGCTTGCATTGTAACTGAATGAATACCAAAATTTACAAAACCAATAAATACAAATTCCATCAAAAATCAAAACTAATATTTCAAAAAACCACAAAATTCATCATTATAAATGAACACCTATAACATCACATGTTGACCGAGGCAACACGATCCCAGCATTTGGTCGAACACAATACTTCTTCGGATTCGTCGTTTTGACCTTACAAAAAAAAAACAATAATTAAATTATCCAAACACTAAAAAAAAAAATTATCACAACATTTTTCAATTTGACATCAGAGTCCTTATTTTATTTCGGATTCTCTGAAAAATTGAGATTCAGAATCCTTAATTCCATACTTTTCCCGCATTTTTTCAGGAACCAAACAGAAAACAAAAAAACAAAAGTACGGAGAAATTGAAAGGAAAAAAAAATACCTTGAAAGCGACATAACTATCAGTTTTATTGGACAATTGAAGAGAACAAGAGATCTGCTTCTTCAATTCAACTAATAACACGGAAAAAAAAATCAAATGCCAGGCGAAGGAATTAAAAATCGAAAACAAATAGAAAAAAATAAAAGAAACAGATCGATTGAGTTACATGGAAACTTAAGCTCTAGAGGTTCGATGCTGAGAAGCTCTCCTGTGCTCATCTCGAAACAAACGGATTTCTGAATTTTTGATTTTTTTTAAAAAAAATTTTGGAAATTATTATTAGAAAATAAAAATAAAAATAAAAGTAGAAATATGAAAGAAAGCAGATTAAAAGAGAAGATCCGAAAATATATGAGTGTGTGTAGAATCTGTTTCTGAAAAGTGTTTTGTGAAAAACACGATAAACGGACAGATCGAGAGAGAGACAAGGGTTTTGTTGGAATTTGGAAATTTTATGGTGTGGAATTGCTATTTTAATTTATTTATTGAGAGAAAGTGTTTTATTTTGATTTTGCTTTGCGTTTTTTTTTTTGGATTTTTTACCTTTTAAATAATTAAAAAATCAGTTTTAAAATGCAATTTTTTTTATATTATATAGAAAATATTTTTATATAAATATTAATTTTATTAATGATGTTCGAATGTCAGGTCCACTTTTAAAATAATTTTACATTATCTAATTAAAATATTTTTAATTATTATTTATAAAAAATTTAAAAAATTATAAGTTTGAGCTCTATTATATTATAAAATTAATAATGAATAATTATAAAATTATTAAAATTTATTGTAAGAAAATATTGAGACTTATTAAAAAAAATTATTATTTAATATATCAAGATAAAAAAATTATCATACATTTCAATTATATATACTAATTAATATTATCAAATGGTAAAACTAATATAAATAATATGATAATTTAACAAATTATTTCCATGGATGCAATGTATAATATAATTAATGCCACACCTAAAATTAGCTTGTTTATACCCCTAAACATAGTGATGTTAAACAACCCAACAATTTTTTTTTAATGGAAATAGACAACCCAACAAAAGAAGGAGAAAAAAACTAGTCTAGAGGAACTGAAGTTCAAACTTCAAAGAGACATTTATAGCTGGAATTAAACTTTAATTACCTGTCTTCTGTACCATTTATCTTAATGACTAATGAGCTTGCCTCTTAGTTAAGAAATAATATTTAATTAGAGCAAATTGCAAAATCTTAAATATTGAATAAAATATACAATTAAGTAATTACAATTTCAAAAGTGAATCAAAATCACTTTTTATTTTATAGATTAAAATTTTAATGTAATGTAAAAACTAAAAAAAATATATATGTTTTAATATAATATTTAATATTATATTATATGTTTTAATATAAAGTAGACGATCTATTAAAAATAAATGTGGAGTCTAAAAAAATTTTCTCTTTATTAATATTAATTATTAATATCACGACTCTGAGATAAATAATTTAAGTATTATTTTAATGTGGACTAGGTGAGATCTCACATAAACAAAGCAAGCAAGAAAATTGAGCATGTTTCAACTTCCCACCAACCTCCCATTTTAGGTGGACCCTACAATGACCTTGGACTGGGAAGGATGAGAATCTAATAAATTTAAATGGGCCCAAATATCATGAAATTTTATGTTATTATATAAATACAGTTCATTGCCAAACTAACATCATTTAATTTCCCTTGGCTAAAAGCCATATATTGTCCAATGTGGGGAGGCCATGTCTCCCAAATGATGGGGGAGAGTATCATGTTAAAGACCAATGCTTAGTACTATCATGACTCTTATGTTCTAATTATACAATCTCATTAGTTAGTTTATACAGTAAATGAATGCATAATTATTATATAAAAATATAGATAATTAATATAATCAATATCTTAAGACTATTTATGAATAATTGCAAATGTTCATAATTCATTGATAATAAATTATTTCTCAATAATTTAAAGTTATTTTTTCTAATACAAGAAATGTGATGCATATGCATTTCAAAAACCTATTATTATTATTATTTGTACTTTTATCTCACTTATCATGAAAAAAGAGAATAAGTGTTTTAGGTCCAAGTCATAGTGTTGAAATAATTGCTAACTATATTCAGTCATTGGGCTAATTCAGAGGTGACCCACCCACAACCCAAATGGTACCCATCCCTTCAAGAAGACATTAGATCCAAACTAGAAGGACCAAAAAATTCCCATATCTTTCAACTTGTTTTCCTAATTTATTCTCATGAGATTCCTTAGTTTCAAAGATTGGAGGAGACATGCATTGTGGATTGTCCAAATTAATAACCAAAGAAATAAGCTTATTTAAAATTTTCAAGAATTTATTTAGTATACTTAAAATTAAAATTGAAGTAAAATATAATTTCAAAATCTTTGAGGAATAGGATTCTAAAAACTTAGACATTTATTTTCAAGTTTATTTTTTAAATAATTAAATAGAATTTATTTATCAGATTAATAAGTATATTTAAAAATATAATAGAAACTGAAATTATTCAAATATAAAAAAAAATGAAATTCTATTTCAAGAATTGGATTCTATTCCAATATTAAAGTGTATCAAACATGCTCTAAATTATAAGAAATTATATGTTGGAATCTTAATTTTTTTTTTCATCTCCCTCTCCTTGAATTTAAAAAAAAAGAAGGAAAGAAAAGTCTTTTAAAAATTTAAATTTTATCATTTTAACTATGAAAAGAGAAGGAAGATAAAGAATTTGAAACAAAATGCTAAACATGTTAATATGCATAAAAAAATGTCCACAATATTTTTAAACTTTGTAACAATTGCTGAATTCTGATGAGGTTAATTAATTAAATTATTAAATTCTCAATGCTTCCATGTGTTGTGCAAGTTCTTCCAATACCTACACAAGAAAAATAGTTATTATTAGGCTAATTAACAAAAGTTGTCAATTGCCATCAGCACAAATTAACCATAAAACATTTTTAGATTCACCATTTTGGTTTCGTCAAGAACTGTTTCCAATGCTTTGATTTTCTGGTAGGCAAAGATAATCCAGCTTCAGAATTTTGCAGAGGATTTAACTTTGTAATAAACAAATTAATATAAACATTAATTACTCACAAGGTTAGTATTTGTAAGTACTGCTTCTAGTGCCTGGATTTTCTGATCCTGAAGGTTATTAGCAAATTTAGTTTCCCCACATTCTAAATCTTCTTTTTTTGTAGCCTCCTCTTCAGTTACACCACTGTTTTCTCCATTGTTGTAGAGTTCTTCTGTTGCAGAAATTGCCTGTAAGAAACCAATGAAATATCCATCTCAGAGTCCTTACTTTCTTTAATTATTAATTGGTTTGCTTAAACTTGCAACTTCACAGTTATGGAGAGGATTTCAGTACGACTGAGTGAAAATTCATTAGTTCTCATATTCCTGACTTTAAAGCTAAATAGTAACTGCAAAACGATCAAAGAAGTTTTGGACTGAAAAAAATTTAACCTCAAGCATTTCTGTAATTTCTGGATTGTTCCAGGGCCCTTTGTCACTAAAGAGGCAACCTCCATAGTCAGAACATGTACAATTTCCTCCAAGAAAACTAGGCAAATTACTGCAAAATCAAATAGAAAACCTCAATGGTACTTAAAATAGTGGAAGCTTTATAAAGAGTTTAAGGCATTCATAGTCAGAAGCATAAATATGCATAATATAAGCCATGTCATACCTTGAATCTATAGCTTCAAGCAAGTTATTTTGATAGTTGTATCCCAGAACCTAAAATTGGAAACTAAAATTTTTCAAAACAATACTCAAGTAATTATGCAATCAGAAACTGAAATACGAAGAAATTGAACCTATCTGCAGCTATTGCACATATAATATTGTTCACAGGAGAGAAATTCTTACTTGAATCTTGGCTAATGTACCGGCATCAAGAAAAGCCCTGAGAGCTTTCCACAGCATCCTGAATCCAGATCCAGCATTGACTATAAAGAGCTGATTTAGAGTCTGAAAATTTCAATTGCCAAATAAGTATCATTCAGTGATATGTAAATGGATATGCATTGAAGCATTTAACTGAGCTCTCTATATTTTAAATGGCTGTGAACTGCAAAGAAAAATCCAACATTCTAATACCTCTGGATAGTAGTTGCTAGCAATCTTTTGAATCTCCATAAAGAGGCATCTGGCAGGCTTTGAGAAATTGGACATTCCCTAAGCAAAGTCAAGATGCAAACTATTTCAGGACCTACCAAAAAAAGGCTAAGAATTACTATAAAATCAATGATTAATTATAACATTTTCCCAATACAAGCTTGATAAAAGAGCAATAGACTAGTGAAAATATATGCTATAGAAAGATGTATATAATTGGGTTCCAAAAGGACCAAATGCAGTTTATCAACATTAACAGATAAATTTCAATTAAAACGCGAATGCACCTAGGACTTGGGTGGAGATCCATTTGACATTATAGTCGTAGATGCATGGAATTAATCCTAACATTAGTGGTAGGATTTTAAGAATAACTTCATATTTATTGTTTGAATAGTTATTAAGAAAAACATTTATATTGAAAATATTGATTAAAAGTCATTAATGTTTATTTTTAAGTTGAATTTCACATATATTAGTCGCAAAACCCTCAAATTGCTTTTTCTTATATACAAGTAGACTATACATATTAGAATATGATGCTCACCACTCCCTTTACATCCAAAATACTTGTTGTGGATGCTATGTGCCTCCTAGCTGCAATGGAACAAGCAGGGAATCTCAAATTCAAGGTCTTTTCTTGTTCTGAAACATGATACTTGACAAATTTTTCAATGGTGGTTGCTTGGAGTAATGCATCAAGGTCTATCATCCCAATCCTTTCAATGTAAATTGGCCTACCACATCTATCAACCCCATGAAATCCATGAGGATAGCATTTCTTTACCTCTGCATACTCCTCAAACTTAAATTCCTGCATAGTAATAAGAATTAATGTAGAAAAAAAAAATTATGGCAGGAGACAATTAATTTGGAACTTACCTTTGGAATTGCATCAACCCTATAATCATCGCGCCACTTAATATAATTTACAAACATTTCTTTTGCTTTTGAAAGATCGAAGTCCCTCGTCCGCAGAAATCTGAGATTAATTTTCACAAAAAAATTAGTTTTACTCAATTTCTTGAATAAAATGACTAAACTTTGTTCCATTAAAATTTTAATTTACCTTAAAAGAGTATGATAATCATTATGCTTTCCTAGAAAGTGACCTTCAAGAAACAACAAGTCGCGAAAAGATTCAACAAGTTGTTCATCTTTGGGATCATGAGCACCTTCCAGGACTATTTGTAAGCTTTGGGTCCTTCCACGTTTCTTCAACGACTCTCTAATCTTAGAAAACATTGACTTAATGCCTGAAGCAGAGGAAGATGAAGAAGACTTGTTTTTATTTTCTGTAGAGGGAAGAAGCCTATGAGATTCAATGGGTGGAAGGATATATTTCTTAGAGATTGAAGCTTCCTCAACTCCCCTCGATATTACTATATCTCTGCAAGTCTCCTTTATGTTAAACATATGTTCTCTCCTCAATTCAACTCAACAACATAATCCAATCCTGTTCAAACAGGACTAATTTTGATTTAGTAATACTGAAGTTGTGTCTACTAGCGTACGTTCAAAAATTTCATGGTGTCCTTCAAAATGAACCAAAAGTTCTTTAGATACATGATACAAGGAAACTAGTCTGTTACGAATAAAATTGAGAGTTACCCATTTGAGAAAAGTGGAGAGTTCTAATTAAAGAATAAACGATGGGAAATTTTGGGTTGAATCCAAATCCTATGAATGGAATTTGTTGAAAACTGAAAGAAGGAAATTAAGGAAAGACGGAAAGAGAATTGGGAAGAATATAATATAATATGGATGAAAAGTCGCAGGGAAAGAAGGAATCAAATGTAATGCTTTGTCTTCCATAATTGGGATTAGGTTCGATTAGCTTTTTCCTTTGGAATATATTGATTGCCAAGGAAACTCCCTATTGTAAGCAAACGCATTTTTCACGTACCACTGCACCAGTTTAACCGTTTTAAGTATCATGAGATAGAAATATGGCGCCAAATTACATAAAAATATTTAACTTTAGTAGTTTCGTTTTATTTCTATTCTAATACTAAGAATGGTAATTTTCACAGCTCAGTATATTTTTAATTTTTCTTTTAGTCACATCAATTATCCACTCGTTCGCTCTTCTTTATGCGTCCTGGATGAGAATTGATTTCATCATATTCAACATCTTTCTCTCCTTCACCTCTTTTCCTTCTTCTCATCAAATTTATCATATTAACACTGTTCAACTCAAATAAATTCAAAAACAAGAAAAATCCCAAAATTAAAAATCAGCTTAATTACCCTAAATTGAATCTACGCTGATGCAAAAATAACCCTAGCAAAAATGGATTGAATATCATTGATGTGGAACATGTATGGGCCAGAAGATTTTTATATGGCAGCCCAGAAAGAAGTTTATTATTTCTGGAATAGAGTAAAATGTCTGGCCAATAAAAATTAGTGGCCCATCTAAGAATGAGCTAAGTTGATGCTGGTAGAGTCTTATGGAAAGAATGAAAGCAGCTTCACCTTCACCTACTCGTATACTAAGTTGGTCCCATTTTGTTGGAGTTGATCAATAATGGAAGGTATGTAGGTAACACTTCTTCTCTCTAAACCTAAATTAATAAGACAACATTTCTTCTTAGCCATAGGAAAATTACTTCCACCCTCTCATAATAAATGTCCTAATTTTATTTTTGATTTATTTCAATTTAATTATCTCATTTTTTAATCTAAACTACATTTTATCTTAACTTCACAATAATATTTTCATTAAAAATATATCGAAAAATATAAAAATTAATTAAAAATATAAAATATGAGAGAATTAAAAAAAAAAAAAGATATTAATTAAAATAATTAATAGATTAAAATAATAAATTAATTATAAATATTAAAATATACTATAATTTTTCTTAATAATAATATATTATCCAATTAGAATATTTATTTTAAAATAGCGGGAATATTAATTTTGTAATTTTATCTCAAATTTTGTTATTCTTAAGCACTAAATTTAAAATACTTAACGGTTAAACTAATAATTAGATTGAATAAAATTTATTTATTAATCAAACTAAGCAATGAAAAACGTTAACAAAACTTTTTTATCTATTGAGAGGATTTACAACTCAACAAGGATTAGGAAAATTAATACAATTGGTCAACCAAACTAGAGCTTTTTTCATAAAAATAACTAAAAAAAAAAAATTACCATTTTATAACAAAATCTATTATTATTACCTGTTTATACCAATCGCGCATTCAGTACCCGCGTTATCTGACGCAGCGCATCTAATACCCGCGCTGTCTGACACAGCGCATTCAAGACTCGCGCTGTCTGACGCCAAGGACTGAACTATATTTTTATTTTTTTAATTTTTTATTAAATTAATTTAAAAAAAAATAATGTAGAAAAAAAAATAGTAACTTACTACTTGTGCGGTTAAATAAAAATATTTTGAAAGTTGAAAAATTAAAGAGTCTAAATCTAAGAAAATATTATTATAAATAATTAATTTACAAATTGATAAAAAAAATAACACTAATAAATTTAATATTATGTTTGTAAATTATTAATTTTAACTAAACTTTCTAAAATAAATAATTTAACAATAAAAATATAATACATCAAAAATATTTATTTTTAAAATTTAATACTATCATGATTTTAATAAAAATACTATTAACTAGTTTTAGGTATTAATTTAAAAAAAAAAATTACTTACAGATATTGTGTTAACTGCAATAAAAAAAATTAGAGGTCTGCACTTTTAAATTAATTTAATAAAAAATAAAAATATAGCGTAGTTAATTAAAATGCAGACCTCTAATTTTTTAAAATGCTTCACATTTAATTAAAATATTCTAAATATTAACTTAAAATGTTACGCAAAACAATATTAATAAAATGAGAATAAATTTTTAACATTTTTAAGTTAATATTAAAAAGTTTAAACAACAATCAATCACAAAATAAAAAAAAATAATGTAGAAAAAAAAATAGTAACTTACTGATTGTGCGGTTAAATGAAAATACTTGAAGAGTTGAAAAATTAAAAAATCTAAATCTAACAAAATATTATTATAAATAATTAATTTACAAATTGATAAAAAAAATAACAACACTATTAAATTTAATATTATGTGTGTAAATTATTAATTTTAACTAAACTTTCTAAAATAAATAATTTAACAATAAAAATATTATACATTTGTTAGTCCATTTAGCAACCAAGAGGAGGGTGAATTGGTTGTTTTTAAAAATAATAACTAATTAAAAATATGATGAAGGAAGAGAAGAAGAAAACTAACACAAAGATTTATAGTGGTTCGGCCAAAAACAAGCCTACGTCCATTCCTCAAGATCACACTTGAGTATTTCACTACCTTTGATCCTTTTGCAGGTTCAAGATCAAAGCTAAGTGTTTTGATTCACACTTTAACCTTATACAATGTGTTTTTCTCAAATTAGGTTCACACAAAACCTTTTACAATAAATGCAAGTCTAACTTGATTTTGCACAATAAATATGAATGATCTAGCAATAAATGATTATGAACTTGTTTAAAGGTTGTTCTCTGTTCATTTAATACAAATCAATTCATATTTATAGTCTTGAGTTAAGAAAGAACCGTTTAGACTCATTTTCTCGCAATAAATGCTCCTGAAAATTCGCTCCAACGGCTATTTTACAGGTGAGTCGCGCCCGCAACTGGCTTTATTCTTTTTGGCTCGAAAAACACCATATTTGAATTTTTCTCGTCGCGCCCGTGACTGAACCTGTCGTGCCCGCGACTTTTTGTGAGATTCAAATTTCAAACTTTGTTGAACTTCGTCACACCTGCGACTGAGCTTGAACAGTCCTGCGAATATACCTTGTCGCACCTGCGACTGAAGCATGTCGCACCCGCGACTCAAACACACTGTTCAATCTTAAGCTATTGGATGTTTTGAATTATGCCAACTTTAATTTCACGCTTGCGAATAATTCTGTCACACCCGCTACTATCTTGTGTCGCGCCCGCTACTGGATGGACGCTGTTCACCTTGAAGCTACTGGATGTCTTGAATTATCAGGTCCTTAATTTCGTGCCCGCGACTTGAATCTTTTCAAGACTGTGACTGGATTTGTCGCACCTGTGACCAAGCTTGTATCTAATGTCACACCCGCGACTACAACTGGTCGCGCCCGTGACTAAGCAGCATCCTACAATACTTCAGAGAAATTCTTGGATATTCTTGCACATAATCAAACAAACTTATTAGTCCAATAATTTGTTGTTTGTAACCATCAAAATGAGTATGAAGAAGACCTTAAGGTCTAACAATCTCCCCCTTTTTGATGGTGACAAACAACCAATTTTTAAAAGAATGTGCATGATTATGTGTTTTAAAAACTCCCCCTAAATTTGTGCTTTACTTTTAAAAAGAATATAGAA